>JASDQU010752726.1:46954-70091 GCA_032191745.1 Picea mariana | reverse complement strand
CATCCAAATAACTCCTCGTTATCCGATTCTCACATTATGAAAACAATAGAAGTTGTCAAATAGGGAACTGAAAATCCTCCAAGTCAAGTGTTCCTAACACCATAAGGCAAGGAGATACCCATGAAGGGTTGAAGGCCGAGGTCTGGTTGTTTTGTGCACCCCCCCTTGAGGCACCCACCTCTTGGACGGGATCCATCTCGTGACCCATTTCTTAGGCCAAAAATCTAAATGCCGCACTTTGACCGAGGTACCTAGTGACCAAATTTTAGGAAATCTACCCAGGTGGCAATTGTGGGCTACAATTGCACCTTGATCGGATTTTGTGTGGCTATTGGGAAATATCGCCAATTCTTTCAAGATATGCCCCCTTTACCCCTCATTATAATTGATTATTTCATCCTTCACTAGTTTCTCTTCCGGTGACTTCAGACCCCACTGTTGAGTACTATTGGAAGGTCCAGTGCTATTTGAGAGGAAGGACATTACATCTTTTAGGACACGAGCATTTGTTTTCTTTGATTCCCCATGCAGACAAAACCCACTTATCCACATATATGCTTCTTTTTCAAAACACTTTATGTATGATGCACTTCTGATTACATTTTGATTTGGATATATATATTGTGTAAAGTTCAAAATTTGCAACAAAGGCTCTTGTTTATTTTCTCTCATCACAATTTGCACACATCCACTCAGCTAGTCGGACATCATAGGGGACCCTCAGAATCCTTGTCGTTCCAGATGCTTGATAAACCTCCCTCCTATTATAGGGGGATTTCTTAGTCTTTCCAACTCATCGACACCACCTTCACACACTCCAGTGAGTGCCACTGTCTTAGGATCAGATTTTCTTGGTTCCACATTACTTGGGTCCACTTCCCAAGTCCCTCCATCCACTCGCTCTCCTTTACACGGAAGCATGGGGCCAAATTCCTCTCAAAGAGGAAGTACCAACCCACCTAGCCCCCCTCAAGGGTTAGGTTCACAGAGCACTCACACCATGGCTCGAACTAATCCTCCACCCCCACTACAGATGCCATATTTGGTCTCTCTTAACATACCATATCTAAGCAAACTCACAAATGATCCTATATTGCATGACCCCACATGGCTTGCAATGCCTACCAAACTACCTTCATACATCCCCAAGTTGAAAGGCAGGAGATGACCTTGCCAACCATGTCATGACTTTCCACCTATGGTGCTCTTCTAACAACATTATGGATGATTCCATCAGACTACAATTATTTCAACACACACTCACTGGCCCATCAGCCAAATGGTATGTAGACAAAAAATTGGGGTCCCATGCGACTTTCGAGTCCTTGGCCAAAGCATTTTTGACCTTCTTCCAATTACCAATCTGCCACGATAATGGTCTTGAACTACTCTCTAATTTCAAACAAACCTCAGCCACACATATCGTTGATCACATTCATGAGTGGCGTAGACGACGTAGTTTGTGCAAAGCTGAAACCACCAAACAACAGTGTCTTGACTGGTTTCTCAGATCACTTGTCTCTCTCCTTGGTAAAGATGTAGCTTCCACCTTCCCTCAATCAGAAGAAGAAGCCATCAGTAAGGCTCAACAATACGACCTCATCTATTCACAATCAGGGTACTTATACACATTACTTGATCTCCCAAAACCCGTACCATTCGGTCAAGACAAACCCAGGATGTCTCACTCAGCAGACGGATTGATTGGTAATACCACACACCACAGTCCTCAACCCCAACCACCACCAATGTATGGCACACCTCAATATTCGTCGGCATACGAGTGAACCTCTTATTACCCCCCACCTCCTTATCAACAACCATACTTTGTTTCTATTCCTCCACCCATCAGTGGGCCACCGCCGACACCCCCAATACACCCACCTATCCAAATAAATTCTGGTACCCCCTCTACCTCATCTTATACTCTAAGTACTAGCAAAAGCGCCATGCCTTTCTACGTACCTTACGGATCACAACTCCCACAGAATCTATACTTTCCATTTCCTGGTCCTCCACATCCCATGGCACCCCCACACCCTCACGTTGGGGTGAAGTTTGTTCAACCCTCTCCCATTCAGCAATATCAAAATTTTGAATAGCTGAATACGACAAATCCAACCCATTAGTCGAATAATGCCAAAAAGAAAGGGAAAAATAGGAACAATAACAACCTAGGTCAAGGCGGGAATCACCCCCAACAAAACTGACCTACTGAGGGCAACCAGAATCAAGGGAATCAGAACCCCCAGGGGGGCAATAACAACATGCGTCAAGGGAGAAATAAAAATACTATTAAAACCACCTTCCCTTGTGCCCTTTGCAGTGAGTTCGGTCATTATACTCATCATTGTCCCCAAATCGCTGATTTTAAATGACTGAAAGACTCAGGCAGTCTATCACATCCTCCAGCACCACCTGCCCCTCAGCAGGCACCACAACAATACGTGCAACAACCACCCCTAGCCATGCTGCAGAATCCCATTCCACACCAGGGTGTGATAAACACCCAACAAGATACACAACCTACCCCACCACAGTTGGGACAATATCTCAATCCAAACAATCCCACATATCGTACTATCCTCCTCACCAGTGAGGAAGAAATCCTTCTGCAAACACGTAGTCGTCAATACCGTGCACCTGCTGAGTCTCCTCCGACTCCCCCAGAAACAAACCCAGCACCGACGGGACCCTCGTTGGTAATTTCTCACCCTAACGCCGAAACACCTCTTCGCATCCCTCACATCCCATTGCCAAGGAATGTCCACAACCCCCAGGCTAGGGCGGCTCATAATTACAATTTGGTCGACGACTTATCACAATCCCCGGCTGCCATGTCAGTCTTAGAAGTCCTTCAAACTTGGCCCACTCAGCAGAAAACATTACTTTCCGCCTTGGGGGCAGTCGACCTCACGGATAATCAACTCATCACATTTGATCTCGACAACAAAGAACCTTGCCTTCCCGCTCTAATCACTTTTCAAATCCCAGTAAAAATTCGGAACATTACAGCTCATCGGTGCATGCTCAATGAAGGTGCATCCACATGCATTATGTCCAAGTCTGTATGGCAGAAAATTGGTTCCCCAAACTCATACCATCTGCCATTACCTTAAGAGCTTATGATGGATGACCATCATCTCCTGAAGGGCTATTCCAAAATGTCCTCGTAGAACTCAGGGGCAAGACCATTCTCATCGACATTGAAGTGATTGATGCCCCACTCGAATATAATATCCTGTTTGATCGTAGCTACATGTACGTTATGAAGGCAGTTGCCTCATCTGTCTTTCGAACCATGATGTTCCCCCACAACGGGAAGATCATCACAATTGACCAAGTTTCGCATTACGAGCCTAACCCCTCCACCAACATCGATAACATTCTCCCCCTCATCCATACTCATCCTGAAACGTACCCACTCATTGAAATGGGTCCCAGGATTTTCAAAGACCCATCATTGTTAGAAACTTACCACGACGCACCACCGCTCCTTCATCCTTCCAATCAAGTATGCATCGTATCATCCAACGGAACTGACATAGATGATACCCTTCCTCCTAGGGAGGCTTCTATCATATCTGACATCCCACTAGTCGCAGAGCTCCCCCCTCACGAGCCTCCTGGGAAGTCATCGACTCCACCAGTCCATGATTTCACCTCTCCCCAAGGCCTTATCCCAGTTTGGGAGACAGTTCCCCAAGCCATTACTCAAATCCCCTTCTTTTACCCTCCACCAGGCATACAATATTTCCAAGAAGCTGCAACGCTTACCCTCCCTAATATGGTGTTAGCAATTCTAGTTTGGTATTTACATCCACCAGACATGGTCCCTCAACCATCCCTTCCCCCCAAAATGGAAGGAATCCCAATGACGATTCCCATACTCACTCCCACCATACCCTCTACACCCCCACTCACTAACCTCCCTACCACAACTGGGGGCAGTTGAAAAAAGAAGAAGCCCACAACTCCACTTCCCCCATGCGTCCAACCTCCTTGTGCTCTATGTGAGAAAGATGGACACCAAACCAACAATTTCCCATTTCTACCTGAGTTACGGAATCTGATTCCACTCAATCAAACACCATCAATGCTCGCCACCATCGCAAGTACTGCCACTACCACCCCTCATTCAAGTAGTAAAGGGATGTGAACCAAATTTGCTTGCACTATATGTTCAGAATATGGCCATTATACACACCATTGCCCAGCACTACCGCGCTTCTGACAGACATTAGCCGCAGTGCGTCAAAGCTTCCAGAACGAACCCAACCCAGCTACATCATCCCTCCCAAAAATCACTAACATCCATTATGTCACAACTTCAGTCAATGAATGTATGATATGCCCTTTCTCTCTATGTGAATCCTTAGATGATTTCACATACCTATGTCCTATGATCATTGAATACAGGCAACGCCAATTGACCCTAATTCAAACCACTGCGCCCCCTACAGAATCGATGGTTGACCTTACCTCGTCACTAGAAAGTCTTCATATCATTTCTCTTGAACCCGAAGCACTCCCGATGCCTCCATGGTTCTTGGATGACTTATCCGAGGATTCACCCCCAAATCCCCCCAATTCTCCCATTCATTTCCCTACAGAAGTTTTACACCCAACTACCACTGGTACTCTTCAGTACTTCGATATTTGGTTTATGTTGAGTGAACCATCACAATCTCATTGCATTGTTCCCCCTGCTTCTTCATCACTAGGGGACAGCCACACGATGACAGTCACTGATATCACTCTTTTAGATCCTTTGTATTCCCGCCAATTCCACTGTGACGAGGACATACTCGAAGAGTTAAACACCCTCGACTACCCATGGGATGTGCTACACCACATAGCTCTCTTCTTTCCACAGGAAGCCTCCACGCCTCCTAACCAACACCCCATATACGTGGTCGAAACCATAGATTTTATCCCATCAGGGCATATCGACTTATTCAACAATCCCATTCCTGCCCCTGATGCTTTTGAAGAAGGCAACATGGCCAACATTTCCCCAACCATCAAAATCTATATTTCCATAAAAAATGGAGTCGTCGAGGAAATCCCCATTGGTGCCGCTTGCACTCCTCAAGAAATCACCGCCTATAAATCCCTCTTCCAAGAATATCGGGATATTTTTTCCTTGTTATACACAAAAAAGCCTGGCCTTGATCCCTCTATCATCGAACATCGCATCGACACCTGGCCCGACATTACATCAGTTCGTCAAAAACAACGACCGCTACATCCATCCAAATCAACAGCCATCAAAGGCGAGATTGACAAATTACGTGCAGCTGGGTTCATCTACCCCATTGCCTATACATCATGGGTTTCCAACCCTGTACCCGTTAACAAAAAATAGGGCACTATTCATGTCTGCACGGACTTTCGTGATCTCAATCACACATGTCCCAAAGACAACTTTCCAACACCTTTCATCGATCAAATTATCGACGACTGCGCAGGCCATGATGCTCTATCCTTCATGGACAGTTTCTCTGGTTATAATCAAATCCAAATCCACCCAGCCGATCAATACAAAACCACATTCACTACCCCTTGGGGTACTTTTGCATATCGTGTCATGCCTTTTGGCTTAAATAATGGTGGCACAACTCTCCAACGGGCCATGACATACATTTTTCACAATCTTTCTCATATCATCCTTGCATACTTGGATGACCTCATAGCTCGATCCAAGAAACGCACCCAACATCTTGATGATTTACGGATCATCTTCCAACGGTGTCGTCAGTACAACATTCGCTTGAATCCCCTCAAGTGCGTGTTCTACGTCACTGTGGGGCACCTCCTCAGATTCATCATTTCCCAAAGAGGTATTACCGTGGACCCCCTCAAAGTCCAAGACATCACAAAAATTCCAGCTCCCCAAAATTTACATCAACTCCAGAGCTTACAAGGAAAAGCTATCTTTCTACGGTGATTTGTCCCAGACTACGCCACTTGAGCACACAGTTTCCTTCGCTTACTATGCCACGACATCCCATTTCACTGGGATGAACATGCCCAAAAATCATTTGGTGATATTAAAATGACGCTGTCTAACGCCCCTTTAATTAGCTCACCCGACTATAATCGCGACTATATCCTCTACATATCAGCATCAGCTGTCTTCGTAGCAGGAGTTCTCGTTCAAATCGACGATGACAATCACAAGCATTTCATTTACTACGTTAGTAAAAACCTCTCAGGGCCACCCTTGAAGTATAAACACAAAGAGAAACTAGCCCTTGCAGTCATCCTCGCAGTCCAGAAACTGCGTCATTACATTCTTCTTCGCACGACTAAGGTCATAGCAGATTCCAACCCTATGCAATACTTGCTTAGCCGTCGACAAATTAATGGCAAATTTTCCTGATGGATCATTATCCTTGAGGAGTACGATCTTGAATTTTCAACACCCAAGAGCAAGAAAGCTCTCTTCCTCACCGAACTTGTCACGACCTTCCCCTCCGATACTACCAATGCCCTCGTCAATACTGACTTCCCCGATGAACATCTCTTTTATATTACTTCAGATGATCTGTGGTATGGCGACCTCCTCGTCTACCTCCCAACACAAAAGTTCAGTAACCACCTCTCACGAGATGATCGCTGTTGTATTCACCACCAGGCCCCCCGCTATCTCCTCATCGGAGATATCTTATACCGACGAGGGGTCGACACCATACTTCGTTGATGCTTGACTATTGATGAGGCCGATAGAGTCTTAAACGACTGCCATAGCGGCGCATGTGGGGGCCATCTTTCGGGAATGTCCACTGCTCATAAAATCATCTGAGCAGGTTATTTTTGGCCTACATTGTTTCACGATTGCATTCATGCTGTGAAGCGATGCGAGAAATGTCAGCTTTATTCCAACAAAGCACGAGAACCACCTGTTCTTGTTCACCCAGTCATTACTGCCGGCCCCTTATGTAAATGGGGCATCGACTTCATGACTTGTAATCCCCCATCCAGCAATGGACACAAATACATTGTTTTCATAGTCGATTACTTCACAAAATGGGTTGAATCTATGCCCACCTTCAACAACACCACTGACACTGCAATGAGTTTTTTCTTTAATGACGTCATATCCCGCTTTGGAGTACCACTCCAAATAGTTTTCGATCTTGGGAAACACTTAGAGAATGATATTTTCGTCGAACTTTCATCTCGGTTAGGATTCTCCCATGAGTTTGCCTCACCATATTACCCTCAGTCTAACAGACAGGTCGAAGCAGTTAACAAGGTCCTCAAGACCATGTTACAATGCACAGTTAATAAACATAAGACCAATTGGCATCATATGTTATTTTTCGCGTTATGAGATTACTGTACGGCTATGAAAACGGCCACTGGTTTCACACCATTTCATCTAGTCCATGGGGTTGAGGCCACTCTTCCCATCAAGTGTGAAATTCCCACCTTACGCACCACAATTGAGCTATTACCCAACACTGCTCCAATGGAGTAGCGCTTGCTGAACTTATAATCCCTGGATGAAGATCGTCGATCTTCATTACAGAACAATGAGGTAGCCAAAAAATGGTCAAATCCCAACTTTGATCGCCATGTCAACCTTCGCTCATTTCATGAAGGTGACCTTGTCCTTGCTTACGATATCGCTCATGATACCTTCGGTCATGGAAAATTTGAGTCACTATGGCATGGCCCCTACATTATCCAAACATCGCCTCACCAAAGGCACATACATCCCAGCCTCTCCTGAAGGCCTCTCTCTCAAAGAACCTATCAACGGGTTATACTTAAAGAAATTTTATGCCTAAGCATAGCCATTCTACATTAGGTTATTTCTTTTATAGTGTTTTTAATCTTTTTTCCATCCCTCACATCTAAACTATAATTTCTGTTATTGACAGATGCCACCTCTATCGGCCTACCACATCAGTTACACCGACGGCGCCAGCCGTTGGACACAAAATCTCACTTCGACAGCTTGGGCCCTCTATACCCCCTCACATGAACTGCTCCACTCTAGCGGCATACGTTTGGGTGCAGCAACCAACAACCAAGCCGAATACACTGCTGTCATTGGCCTCCTCACCGATGCCCATCATCATCGTATTCGTCACCTTAGCGTCCTTCTTGACTCTCAACTAGTCGTCCTCCAGCTCAACAATGTGTACCGTGTCCGTGATCCTTGCCTCTTTCGCAAATACCTGCAAGTTAGACTTTTATCTCGACATTTTTATTTCATTACATTTACACATATTCCAAGACAATTTAATCAAATTACAGATAACTTAGCTAACATTGTGTTAGATTGGCATATATCACATCAAGATACCTCTACACACACATAAAACTATCAAGAACCTGTCACAACATATACAGATTAGACATCATCAACACATTAAAAAACACATGTAAACATCACATAGACCCCAAAATGTATACTCATATATATATAAATTGGTCCACAATGCCATCAAAATGTTTACGTAGAAAAATAAAAACATCCGCAGGCCAGTGAAGCACCTCGGTACAAAACTGGTGCCACTACACCAAAACGGGCTCACCTTCCTATATACAAAATACAAAAATACATAGAGCGACACTCAATGTGCCTCTAGAGCACCACATCCTGGCCCTCCCTCAGGCGGTGGTCCCCCACCCACTACTGGTCCCTCAGGACCGGGAGGTAACCATCCGGTCATCGCAGGACCTGCTACTGCTGCTCCCCGCACCACGGCCCGCCACATCGGTAGAAATCCCACACACTACTCTAGGATGACCTCATCCTGGATGCACGACCACATGCCCTCAGGCACACCCTATAGCATCACCTCCAGGTGGTGATGAATATCCTCAAAATCTCCCCTGGCCTCCGCTGGAGGAGCATGCGATGGCCCGACACCTGGGTCATCAAAACGATGTCTCCTCGCTACTCTCTCATCATCAACTGGTCTTGCCTCGATGTCCTCACATCAATGTCTCTCCTTTGCCAGAGGCCCTCCCTGCGGTGGTCTCCCCAGCTCCTGGCGAGCCGACGCTCTCATCAGCTCAACCTCGTGCCTGCGAGGTCTCACATCTGCACATACAAACAACCAAATGATAGTATCAACATCTATACAAAATACGCATGTCATGCTATCTCAAAAATCAACATATCAAACTCATAAACATACCTCGGTGATCAAACACCTCCCTTGAAGGTAACACCATGTCCAGATCACCCAAAAGTTAACTCCAGTGTATGGATACTGCAGTATAACCTATGACATCTGCCACCACACCTGTGCTGCCTCAGTCGTGAAAAAATGGCCGGCCTCGCCACCACCATGGCGAACCAAAATTGTCAACCACCGCTTCAGTCACGGCTCTTGCGCCCCAGGAGTGCCCACTAAAATCCTAGGGCGCAACATCGACACCCTCTCCAAAAACCAGGCCACCAAGATGGACCCAAAGGAAAAATCCCCTAAGTCTATAGACCGACATCGTTCCAACTTCCCTACCATCCTGGAATGCAGCATCAGCCCCCAGGCAAAGTGCTCCCCGACCAGTGCCCTCCCCATAACCCTCAGCTGACCACCACTGTCCCCGAAAAGGGGGCCCAGTCAGAAAGTATATATCCTCCACCGCAGTGAAGGCAATCTGCTCTACCCGCACCATAAAGAAATGCAGGTCCAGACTCCACATCCGGATCAGAAATTGCAGGAGATACTCCTGCACCCATATCAACGGGCACTCAAAGAACTTCAACAGCCCATAGGATGCCAAAGTGGCATGAACCCTCGACTCCTCAATTGCCACAACATGCTTCAGTTGTGACCAGTCCCGCTCTCGCCAACGGACCGACATTGTGCACAATGCTCACCTGCAACCACATAATATAGTCCTAGGTCATCCATATTGACCATAAAACACATTAACATCTCCAAAAAGATATGTTTTGCACCAATCGGCCTTGACCCCTAGGCGCGGCTGTTTAACCCATAGGCACGCACATATGCACGTCTGTTCACCCCACAGGCGCGCACATATGCACGCCTGTCCATCCCACAGGTATGCATGCATGCGTACCTGCCCACCCTACAGGGGCGCCTCCATGCGCCCTTTTCACGAACACAGGTGCACATCACAACGCGCTTGTCCACTACACAACCGTGCACCCATGCGCAACTGTGTAGCAAATAGGCGCGCATATCATGCGTGCCTTTGTCCCCCCTAAGGGCACACCCATGCGTGGCTATCCGGATAATAGGCGTGCACTAGTGCATGTATATTTCTGGATCACCCGTGCACTGGGGGGCCCACACCCATAAAATCCCCTGTACGGCCCTCCGTACAGGCCCTGCCCATAAATTGAAAACCTACTTCTATGCAGGACGATAAGACCACTAACCTGAAACTCGCTGGTCCTGAATCGGCTGCCTCATGCTCCTGGAATCTCCAAATCTCCTCTGAATACCTCTCGTCCAGTCACTCTGGAAACAAGTACAAATGAGGTGGCAATGTGGGCCCTACAACTATATATAGGCCTTTCCGCCAAACTTCCAAACACCATTTTGGGAGCTCTGGGTGTCCATTTTTTGATCCGTCTTCAGCCACGAGATCAACATCTCGTCATCTACATCAAGATAGTCCCTAGGCCAGTTTTTATCCTTAGCCACCGGGGCGCCATTTTTTCATACCCCATCCAGGTACGCATGCTCATGTTCAAAATTATCAAATAAATGCTTGTATGTTCGATTCTCTTCAGATATTGTTCACGTCNAGTTGTCCCATTCATAGCACCCTTTTGCACTTTGACACTCATTCTGTTCTTCAACCCTTTAGGGATGGGAGTCCCGATAGTCTTACATCATGTTGTGAATCAACCACATACTCCTTCTCCTCATTTTGCTAGCTTTCCCACTGGACTCCCAGATTATCTCTTCAAGGTTCTATTTTGACTGCCCCTTCGCAGTATCATGAACCCTCCATTTCATCCACAATCAGTTTGCCCCTCTGCAAATTTCCCTCCATTTCACCTACCTCATACAGAAACCCACCCATGGGGCCCCCACCCTCCTTCAATTCTCCAATCACATTGCACCCTAACCGGCCCAACCGTATTACATTGGGGCACCCGTTTCTGTATGTGTACACTCATAGGTGGGCACGTGGAAACCAACTGAAGACCGAATGAAGGCCGACTGGTAATTCGGCTTGGGAGTCGACTGTAACAGAATCTATAGATTCATGGGATTTGCAACCAATGATATGCATGGATATGTAACCATTTTTGGGTGCATTTTATTTAGGGTTTTTCCTATTGTAAATCCTATAAAGAAGGCATGTTGTGATGATGAATGGAGAATCATCAATGATGAAATCATAGAGGTTGTTGGTCATGTAGATGTAAGTCGAATTGGATACAAGGTTGTTTTTGTGTAAAACAAGAAGGTATGATGTCGATTGTGTCTTAGGTGTGGACCAAGGTTAGGCATATAACCTTTAATTCTGAATGAATAAGAAAACAAGAGAGCATAACATTTAAGGAATGTTGGTTTTCTTTGTTTGGGTTTCCAGGGTAAAATATCTGTGTACTGTGTTTTTGCTGTGTGATTTACTTTATTGTCTAAATTTTTCTTCCTCTCTTCTACTAGGTTTAGCATGGCAGTGGTCCTGATTTCCTAACATGTGGTATCAGAGCTTGGTTTAAAAACCTTGGATCTGAGCTAAACCCTAGGTTCAACAAGAGTTGTAAGTCACAAATCTTTAAAGAATGGAGAGCAACTCGAGAATAGAGATCAAAAAATTCAATGGCCATAATTTTGAGCTTTGGAAGATTAAAATTGAAGATCTCCTTGTAGATCAAGAACAATGAACAACAGTTTTTTCCAGGTACCATGCCGACATGTATGTTGAAAAAAGGAAAAAATCGAGAGAAGGGCAAGGAGTATGGTTTAACTTTGTCTTGCAGATTCAATATTGTTGAATGTCTCAGGTGAAGATTCAACCAAGAAACTGTGGGACAAGTTGGGAATCTTGTACCAGTCAAAATCCCTGGTAAATAAGTTGTTTCTCAGAAAGAAATTGTATCTTCTAAGGATGAGTGAAGGCAGTTCAATGACTGGGCATTTTAAATCATTTAATACCATTTTAATCCATTTATATTTTGTGGATATTAAAATCACTAAGGAGGAGAGATGTATTATCCTATTATGTTATTTTCCAGACTCCTATGATAACTTAGTCATGGCTATATGAAGTAATACAACCACATTAGAACTAGAAGACGTGGTTGCATCTCTAATGTCATATTAAATAAGAAGGAAGAATGTGGAAGGGTCGACCAAATATGCATTAGTGGTGAGAGGTCAATTGGTTGATAGAGATAAAGGCAAATTCTCTGGTAGAAAATCTAAGTCGAAGGGTAGTTATAAATCCCCTATTCAGTCGATGAGAAGATGTTGGAAATGCGATAAAGCTGGGCATTACAAAAGTGACTGCAATTCAAAGGAAATTGAAGTTTGTATAGGATCTGACAAGAAGCAGTCGACTGAGAGAAATATGAATCTAGATAAGGGAGACGATGTGTACCTGGTGCAACCAGTATACAAGCAGATAAATATGTTTGGTTGATCGAATAAGGAGAATCCTATCATATGACACCACATAGAGAATGGTTCTACGAATATGAACAATATGAAGGAGGATATGTGTTCTTGGGGGATGAATCGACAACCAAAATTTTGGACGAGGAAGAGTTCGACTGATACTGCAGGATGGGAGGAGTAGAACCCTTACAAGTGTGCTACACATTCTGGGTTTGGAAAGAAACCTGATATCTATCAAAAAGATGAGTGATGTAGGAGTGCACATTCTATTTCATAAGGATTCATGCAAGATGGTCAGAGGTGCGATGGTCTTAATGAAAGGAGTTCTGATTGGAACCCTATACAAGTTATTAGGGAGTGTCGACTCGAATGGATGCAACAACATTTTTGTTTATGAAGTTGACCTGAATTCAACTTGAATCAACTCAAATAGGGCTTAGTCGATTCAAACCAAATCGAAAAGTCGTCATAAAGTCAACCCGACCATGTTATGGCATGAGAGGATGGGACACATTGGAGAAAAAGGACTTCGAGCGATGCATACAAAATATACGGTCGAATATTTTTCTGAATGTAATTTAGAAGTTGAATTTTGTGAACATTGTATATATGGAAAACAAAGTCTGGTGAGGTTCCCATCTGGAGCAACAAGGGAAAATGAGATTCTAGAGTTGTGTTGGCGGGCGAAATCGACCTTCCATCAACTGAGAGAGTGGAACCGGTCCGGGGTTGTCTAATAACCCAAGCTGTTTGGGATGAACCACCCTGATGGGTTTAGTGGCTCCGTTAGCCGATCTAAGGTCCTAAGAAAACAAAACAAAACAAATCTAAACTAACTAATCTAACTAAAAACAAATAAAACAAACAAACTAACTAATCTAACTAAAACAAACTAAACTAATCTAACTATTCTATAAATACAATCTACTAACTACTACTATACTAACTACTAATTAACTATCTAACTACTAACTGAAATATAACTTATTCACAAAATGTACAATTTCTACAATTTACCGATTTAAATAAAACCTGAAAAACTCGTTTGCATTCTGCCCTAAAGACAGTAAAAGATATTTTTTGTCGATTTTATGATTTTATAAACAAGAAATAAAACAAAACTAACTAAACTAAACAACTAATATACTAATTCTAACTACTAATCTAAACTAAACATATATCTAACTAAACTACTAATAAATATACTAAACAAATAAATAACAAACTGACCTGGAAATGCTCCAGGTTTGTCCTGCGTATGATGACTGTCTTAGCTGATCGGAGGGAGGAAACCCGCACCGAATAATACAGAAGCTTCTCGTAAACTATAGCTACAGTGCTCTACAAATTTGATTACAGGACAAACAAGACATAAAAATAACAACAATCTTATAATTTATAAATCTCTACAATTAGATAAACCCGTATGCAAAGACTTATACAAAATAATTCAATTGATGAAGAAGAGAAATCTGTCATTCATAAACTGAATCAAGTAATTGCTGTGTTTTTAAATGTTGAAAGAAATCAGACTTGGATCATATTAATTAATTCATATCATTTTGCAAAAGACTATGATAGCTAAAGTAGTCACTAATCAAATGCAAATTGATAAGCATAAACATGAAAAAAAAGATTGATATTATGAGAAGCAAAAGCTATAGCAGAACATCAACTTCTGTCTTAGTTTGTATTAGAAATCCATAGCCTGGTTCTCCCACAAGTGAGGATGATCCTTATTACAAAAATAATAAGTATTTATAATTTTTCCACAGGGTAAAACCTCCCTGTGGAAGTTATCAAAACTGTTTACATAAATCTGGGAAGATATCCCCAGTTTAACTAAACTAAGAACCTAAAATAAAACTAAAAACACAAATATCCCCTAGACTGCCCAACATGTCCCATGCAATTCGAATTTACCTGAAAAGGGTAAAAAATAGACAAGTTAGAAGGATCTTTTGTTAATAAAATAATAAAAATCTAATTCTATAGACTAGCTACAGAATCCTCTGATTCTGTAGCTGGTCTAAATAAGACACAAAATCAGCATTAAAATCGAAAAAATCTCTTTTTAAAGAATTAAATTCAATTTAACATCCAATAGCTTATTTGAAAACAAATCACAAATTGAAATCGTTATTCCATTTTGAAATCAAACAAGACCAATATCGATCAGCTGATTACAGAGATACGGGTACTCTGTTTTGTTTGTTACCACAAAGTTGGGTGATAAAATCATATGAAACAGCAATGCAATCGTTTCATATCCAATCGAAATCAACATAATCAAAACAAATCGCAAGCACTTGTTATGTTGTATTATCAACAGGAGATATGATTGAATCGAACAAGATCATTTTCAAATCGTTATAAATGTATTGTCATACGATCTAAGCCATGAGCGAGTTAAACCATATCTGACTCATAACTGTCCAAAAATGAAATCATAACAGGATCAATCAATTAATAACAGAGTTCATAATAGATATCCGATCGTTTGTTATTAGCCAAATGGGGCAGACAAAATCATCACGAGATCACTTCTTGAATGCATTTTGAAATGATTATTCCCTGAATTTCCTCATACGAATTCAACAGAATGAGACAAGTCAAACTGAGTTAACAAACTCGTCTGAGAACAGAGCTGTAATCAAATCTGTTTTTTAATACGAATGCAATTCATAAAACTGACCAAACTAACTAAAGATATCGCTATCCGATCAGGCGAATCAAACGATAGGGGTTTAACAAAGTTGTCGTGGATCGAAACTGTTCCATGATTCAGGCATGAATATCATTCACACAGGCTTATAGTGGAAGTATTGTTTCCATGAAAACAGAGTTATTCTTTCCACATTGAAATCGAATAGTGTTGTATTCCTGTTTTTAGCATATATTATAAAATCGTAACAACAAAACTCATTGAAATCGTTTGCCAATCACAACATATGAATCATAACGAAATCAAATCCAAACATGATCTCATTCTAAATTGAGCATGAAAAACTTCCTGTTCGGAGTGAATACAAAACGAATTGAATTGAAAGCAAACCATCAATTTGTTAACTCAATCCGACAAATGATCAAATCAAATCCAAATGAAAACCAATCAAATCAAATAAAAATCTATCAATGGCTATACTGGGAATGATCAAATCATATATCCAAAATGAAATTTCATTTATTTTTAGCAAAGCGAAAAGTATACAGGATGAACACATTATTACAGAGCCATTTCGAAATATAAACAGATCTATTCGAAACTAAATTTGACTCATTATATTAATCCTGGTTTCTAACAAAACTAAAACGATACCAAAATTCATACCTGTATGGCGAGTAGATGACTCGGTCACGACAATTTAGAGTTGATAACGGCTGTGGCCGATTCAACATTCTTGAAAAGGATGGAGCCTGTTGTCTTCTGCTTCTTATCAGTTTCTTGGAGCTGGTTTCTTTGACTGGTCAATACTGCAATTTGATCTTCCAGCGATTGAATTTTCGATTGGAGTAGGGGAACATCAATGTAGTATCATTCCAAGCATAAATCACATTGGTCACAGGAAGACTGTGTGGTTTTTGAAATAGCAGGAGAGGGTTTGGACATATGGCTGAGGGTTTCATTAGGCAATTTAATCCCTGGGTAACTGAGATCGTTTCTTAGGCAAGGGGGAAGATTTGTCACGAAATCATAAGGTGGTTCGGGGCATAAACCCTGCGAGTAGGGATACTCACTGGCTAGAAAACGTTCTATGTCAGAGTCATAATCCTCACTAAGGATTATAGGCTTTGACTCAGCATAGGGTTTCGGTTTGTTCCTAGCCATCCTTGAAATAAGCTGAGCGTTCTTTTTACCCTTGACATTAGCAGTAGGGTTTTCCTTGGGCTTTTTGCTCATAGGTTTCTTTATAGCCTCAACATTCTCAGTTCCAACGTCTGGTAAGTTAATAGCAGGGTCGACCGAAAGCTTAGGAGAGGGCAATAGGATATGGAAGGGCACAGGTGGCTCGGCCTTGGATTCAGTCACCATAGGTTTGTCAACCTGGATGGGGTCTGTGTCATCGAAACCATTTCGAGTGATGAAAGCTCTCCAGCTATCACCGTGCAAACTCAAGTGATAAACAATGATAAGTTTGATAAATCCATGGTGGAATAAGCTACTGTCAGCCTTCTGCCTTTTAAACCTTTTCGACATTTTATATAGGCTACGATGAAAGTAAAAGGGCATATTCAACGAGTATCCCATAAAACTCATTAGCAAACACAAGTGGTAGAGAAACATAAGTCTGTATCGACCTTCATAGGTCACGAACTGTTTGACTACCATCAAAGTATCGTGCCATCGTGGTTTAAGTGCAGAGATGGGCATACCTCTGTCACAAGAGGTGACTTTGCGCGAGAGGAATAGTAGTGGCCATGGAACCTCTTCCACTTTAGAATTTTTGAACCAATGCTGGCCCGTGGCAGGTAGCCCTGTAGCAGAACTGATAAATTCCTCGTCGATTTCTAACTGGATGTCACCCACCTTGGCTCTACAGCCATCGAAAGTCATGGTGAACTGTTGTGCCACAGCTAGATTAAAACCCTCAAATCGTTGCACGAAGGTGAGCCATCCGTTATCCTCCAAGTCTTTGCGGGCATTGTCAAACATTAACAAGGTTTGGTTGCCGTTTGGCTTTATTCGCACGACTAGTGCCATGGAGCCGAGCACATGGTAAGCCGAGGGTTTGGATCATAACACACACAGGAGCAGAGCTACCCGAGCTAACAAAAGTGAACGGGGATAAGGGATAGGCATAAATGCCATCGTGTGAAGGTGGTGGAGCATCTCTGCCATGCATAATAGTTATTGCCAAAGTACAACCACCGGCTTATGGCTATTCTACCCATTATAGCATAGTTCAACAGTCATATCACTTGGCCGACCAATGAAACCAATGGTGAGTGTATAAACCAACGTGCGCAATCAACGTTACACCATAGTTTTAAGCCATCAATCATACAATTTGAAACTAATACCAATTGTTTAACCATGTGCCAATGTATTGTAACAACTCATATCAAATAGTTTAACCAAGGTGCCAATGCGTTTTGAAACTGGGTCTTATATCAAATGAAAAATATAAAAGGTTTAATCATAACACCATATATATTTTCATAAACCAATTGTCAATCAAATCAAAGAAAAAATGAATCCAAGTGCCAATGAGTCACAAACTTAATCACTCATGAAGCGAAACCATATGATTAATCAAGGAATGCCCAATGCATGCAGATCAAAGGGTCTTAACCCAAACGGTAAGTAACATATAAGTTCAGTAGGCATATCGACAAGAAAGACAATGACAGTTCAAATAGTGATTTCAAATGCGACTTTGAAATATAAAGTTTTCATGCTTACAGTCGTGAAAACAAAACGAAGGTAGAGGTGCAAATGTCGCAAAAAATAAAAGTGTCATGTTTTGAAAATTGTGACGAAAAATTGATGTTTGCAAAACATTGGTGTAGGCAGCTTATAAGACAATAGAAAAAGTGAATTGGCTGCCAACAATGGCGACACACTGGTAGAAGCAGTTATCTCTGCCAAAAGAAACAAATTCAGATTAGGACAACAAAGATAATTCCAACTCAAAAATAACAACCAGAAAATCGTATAAACATCATTATTAACCAACTATTCCAGCAGTGTTTCAAAACATGAAAACCGATAACAATCTTAAGATCATCAAGTCACGATATTAAAGATAAAATCTCCGATACTGTTGGCATAGCCACTGCTGCCAGCAGGTGTCCATAGCCTCGACAGGGTTGCCATTTAACCCACTCTGACATCTGTATCTTGCCAAGAAGTTCTGGATCAGAATAAAGGACATTAAAGAGGTTTCTTTTTTGTAATTTTTCATATACCTGACATTGCTTTACTGCCAGCGGGCCTGTTCAGTACCCTGGTGAAGTTGTCTTGGCGCCATGCATGCATTTACCCGCTGCCAACAGACCTGTTCAGTATTCCGGCGGGTTTACAAGCACTTCCCACAGCTCTTCTTAATAATTTTTGTTTTGTTTTTCATAGATATATAGCTGAGCGGGGTGACGCTGAAAATCATGATATTTTAACATATTTTTTTTTTTAGACCTCATCATAATTTTTTAGAATTGTCCTTTATTTAGATCCAGAGATGTTTTATTTACAAAAACAACTTCATAAGACATGGATACATCTTCTGAATCATTCCTTTACGGAAAAGGGACAGCGTAAAAAGATAATGGATGATCATGACGAACTTCACTTAGAGATCGAAATCAGCCATCTTCTTTTAAACAACAGACTTTTCCAACATAGATGTAAACTTCAGCAATATACTATTTGATGTTTGTACAAATTTCTCAGAAGTTATTTCAATGAAGGAATTTTCTATCGTCTTTGTCTGAATAGCTCAATATACAGGCATGTGTATTTTTCAAAACACAAACTGATAAATTAAAAGAAAAATAAAAAACAGAAAACAAACGAAAACGCAAAAAAAAATATTTACATAATATACAAGGGTAGTTATCAAGCAAAGTATCTCTTCAGGGCTTGGCCATTCACCGGGTAGGTGTCAAGTTTCCCTTCAAGATTCTACAATCGAAAAGAACTGGGACCCAACTTTTCCACAATTAAAAACGGTCCAAGCCATAAGTTTTGAAATTTAGTGTGCTCTCCCTTTCCCTCATGTGGTTTGTCCCACTTCAAGACGAGATCATCTACTTCAAAATTCCTATCAGAAGCAGAATTAGAATCGAACTAGCTTTTAACCAAATGTTGATGTTGATCTAACTTACGTTTAGCTTGGGCTCTTACCTCTTCTAGCTTCATCAAAGCGTTAATTCGGTTTTCCAAAGGGGGACAATCTTCTTCTTGGAATTTCTGTGACAACTGAAGTGAAGGAAGGAGAATGTGGGGTGGTAGAATCGCTTCTCTGCCATAAACGAGAAAAAAGGGGGAGTTACCTACAACATCTTTTGGCGTTACCCTATCAGCCCACAACGCATTTAGCAGCGCATTGTGCCAATTTTTGTGATTTTCAACCACCGTTCTCTTGATTATTTTGATCAAGTTCTTGTTTGTTGATTCTACCAATCTGTTGCCCTGGGGGTAATAACTAGCAGAATACTTCAACTTAATTCCTTTTTCCAAAGCGAACTCACTCATCTCAAGAGAGGAAAAGTAAGAAGCATTATCGAAAACTAAATAGTCAGGGATACCAAAACGGGTGATAATATTCGAATTTAGAAAGGCAATTACCTGACTGGTGTTGACAGTTCTTAACACAACAGATTCAGACCATCGAGTAAAGTCATCTGTGGTTGTCACAATAAACTTGTGCTTTTGTGAGGACGGGGGGTTGATTGGACCTATGATATCAAGGCCCCACTGTTGAAAAGGAGAATCTACTGAAACGGGCTGCAGAGGAAAGGCTAGTTTTTGCAACCGCCCTAATGCTTTCTGACAGATGATACATTTACGACACAAGGCATGGGTGTCCCTAAAAAGCGTGGGCCAGTAATAACCAACTCTTAGAACTTTATGAGCAGTGGTGTCACCACCAAAATGACCACCAGCTTCTCCTGCATGCAACTCTAGCAAGACTTTTTCTGCTTCGTCTTTTTCAAGACAACGCATCAGTACACCGTCAGAACTCTGACGAAACAGGATACCATTAACCAGATAAAAGGAGGTAGATTTCAGTCTCAACGTTCTTCTTTTAGCGGTGTCAAGGTGATGGGGGGTTGATCTGTGTTCAAGATAGAATCTTATATCATCGTACCAAGGACTGACAGAGTTTTTTTCGCAACAGACTAAACCTTGATCGCTTTGTCCTAGGTTTGACGTATCGTTTTCTTCTTGCTGTCCTACTGCTTAATCAACAACTAACTTGCATAACCCTTGGCCTCTCACTATTCCAGTTGGGGTAATTTCTAAGTCATACTCCTGCAAAGAAGTGACCCAGTTGGCTCTCTTTTCTCCTAGTTCCTTCTGCACTAACAAGTTCCTCACGGCTGGGTAGGGGACAATGACTTTTGTCCTTGACTTCAAAAGATAGGACCGGAAGTGTTTAACTGCTTTGAAAACAACGTAGGCTTGCCGATCTACCACTGGGTAATTAAGTTCAGTGCCTTTGAAAGCAGATCTCAAAAAGGCAATGGGTACTTCGTTGTTCTCGACATTCTTTTGGGTTAGGACGGCAGCATAGGAACGGTCAGAAGCAAAAGCGTAGAGTGTAAAGTCTTGTGAAAAATCTGGGCTCATGAGAGACGGAGCGTCTATTATGGCCTTCTTTATTGCATTAAAATCTTGATTTTCTAGGGGTCCCCAGTGATATTGGGTGTCTTTCTTAATAAAGTTTTGTAAAGGCTTGACCATTTCGGAGAAACTGGGGACAAATCTTCTCACGAAGTTAATCTGGCCTAAGAAATACTGCATAGACTTCTTAGATGTAGGAGGGGGAAGTTTTGCGATGAATTGAGTCCTTTCGGGGTCAATAATCATCCCTTCACTAGACACAATGAATCCTAGGAGTTTACCCTATTCTACTGCAAAGATGGACTTTTTGGGGTTCAAGGAGATGCCGTATTTACGACATCGCAGTAGGATGGCTCGTAAGTGAGCTAGATGATCGTTTTTGTTTTTAGAAAATACAGTCACATCATCTAAGTAAACTACGACGGACTGATTGATTAAGCCTCAGAAAACAATGTCCATTGCTCTCTGAAAAGTGGCACCGGCATTAATCAATCCAAAAGGCATTTTGCGATAAGCATAAGTTCCCCACGGAGTAAGGAAGGTAGTTTTTAGTTGGTCTGGTGGAGACATCAGGACTTGGTTGTATCCTGAGAAACCATATAATAAAGATAGCCTCTCGGAATCAGATACCTGTTGAAGGATCTGTTCCATGGGTGGGACAGGGTAGTTGTCTTTGTCAGACACCCTATTAAGGTTTCAGAAATCGACGCAGAGTCGGATTTCCCCATTTTTCTTCTGGACTAGGAAAAGGTTAGAAACCCATTGAGTGTGCCTAACAGAAAAAATTATCTTAGCATTTAGAAGCTTATTCAATTCTTTTTGAACGGTCGGTTCGAGTTTGGGGTGCATCTTCCTCAGTTTTTGTTGGAAGGGTAAGGTTTGGGGCTTCATCGGGATGACATGTTGTATGATATTAGGGTCGAAATTTTTAAGGTCGTCATACGTCCATGCAAAGACATCTTTAAATCCTTTGAACAACTTAATAAATGCAGCTTTTTCTTGTTGAGAACATCCCAACCCTATATTAATGCACTGAGGATTTTCCTTAGTCCCTAAGTTTACTTTTTCATAAGATAACGAGGAACTATTGGTTTTACAGTTGACCGTCTTTTTAAATTTATCTTCAAAATCATAAAACTTCTCTAGTCTAACTACAGATTTAGGGATCGAGTTTACCATATCCGATGATGATTCAGGAGTTCTCGGATCTGGTATTACCGTGAAATCGCGCAAATTGTCGTCATGCGTGTGTTCGTCTATCACCACGCCTTGAAAAGTTTCTTCCATGTGCAGAAAGTTAATAATCTGCTGATCGTCGTCAAATACTCTCCAATTCGTGATGTTGTCGGGAACGGAGGGCCGAAACATCAGTTCAACGGAGAATGCATCTGGGGATAAGCCTTCTGCAGGAAGAAGTTTAGAAGCTACATTAGCTAATAAATCTGCTTCAGAGTTATTCATCCTTGGAATGGAATTTATATTGAAAGAGGAAAATTTATTCATTAAATTCCATACCTCAGACTGGTAGATTTTGAGATGCAGAGAAAGACAGTGGATAGAATCTTTTACCTGTATAACCACTATTTCAGAGTCGCCAAAGACGGTTAGATTTTGAATGTTCATATCCAAAGCTTTTCTGAGACCTTGCAGTAAAGCCTCATATTCTGCAGTATTGTTAGTACATTCAAATTCCAACCTACATTCTATCAATGTTTTGTTACCTGCCGGATCAATAATGACGCTGCCTGCTCTGGCTCCTTCTTTGGACTTTGACCCATCGAAATACAGGGACCAGATTTGATTTTCTTCGGGTGCATGAGACCGTTGCGTGGAAGCTGTTGGCTGTGCGTACACTGCAATTTCGGACTGTTGTTCTGGATTGGTGATAGGTGAAAGCTCGGCCATGAAGTTGCTGAAGAAGGTGTCCATCCACTTCAGGTGAATCATCAGAAGGTGTGTATGGTTCGTTGGGATCGTTCAAATATGTGACCGTGAACTTAAAGTAGCGTTCACGATTCACCTTTATTCTATTAGGCTTGCCATTGTCTGGAAGCCATAGATGGGACCAATTTGTCGTGAAATAACCATGTAACTGCTCCGACCAGTCCCTGCTTAAAAACAGACCATACACTTCTGGAATATCCAAAACAATTATATCAATAACTTGATGAACCTTGGGGTTAGACGATAATCTAATAAGCACATTCTTTAGTTCGCCTATAACTTTAACATTTGTCCGATCAAGTTGTATGATTTTTAAAGTCGAGGGTTC
>JASDQU010752724.1:17087-35770 GCA_032191745.1 Picea mariana | reverse complement strand
ATGCGAACTAACTCGGCGTGTACATGGCATGCATGCATGCAACATGCAACTATGCAACTTATACAACTTTATGCAACTTTATGCAACTCGACTTTTACAAATTGACCTTTTACAACTTCAGTTTAACAACTCATTCAACTTGACTCTTATACATGGCTATTCAAATTTCTTCATGGTGGATAGTGTTACACGTGCCAACGCACTAGATCAATACATTTACATCATTTGCAATATTAGGAAGATTGTTTGTTTCTAGCTCATAGGAATTTTACATTCAACTTAACTTTTGCTAGATGCCTTGACTTTTGCTCATGGCTCACAAGGCTTGACTAGGCTCACAGAGGTTGTACGTTCCCCCTGACTTTTGCACTAGTCTGTCTATGCTCACAGAGGTTGTACGTTCTCCCTAACTTTTGCACTAGGTTGTCTATGCTCACAGAAGTTGTACGACCCCCCTGGCTTTTGCATTAGACTTACATCTTGACTCACGAGATCATATAGCATCTTGTCCATCCTAAATTTTGGTTTGACTCACAAAGGTTGTACGTTTCCCCTGGCTTTTGTCAATACCTCACAAGACTGGTTGATTCTCCAAATCTCTTTGGCTAGCCTCAAGGTGGCCCATATGGCCTCTCATTGGAGAATGACTGTCGATGCTGCCAAATTTCACAATCATCACGATAATTTAGGTAATTCTCACAAGATAATGGAATTTATCGCCATGTTGCTTTTCCGCTCGCTTTTTTTAACTTCAAATTGTGACTTTGGGTTTAGTCTCTCATTTTGCAAACGATGCTTATGGGGATTGAGCTAGAAGGGTATTGTGACAATTTTCCATCAAAGAAACAAGGGAAAACCCATAGTTTTCATTGCCATCAACTAAGCATTTGTGAAGTGGGGATCTACTCCAGTCTACCATATCCATTGGACCAGGTATGTAAAAAAAATTATGACCTCATTTTCTTTGTTTTTCAAGATTTAGTATTGATTTGGATTGGATCATTATATTATTTGTCATTTACCTCGATGCTTTCAAAGTGGAAAAAATTGGAGGAATCAGCTTGCAAGATCATTTTAGTGGCAAGTCCCAGTTTGGAAAATTCGGGTTCAAAACCTTCCAAATTCATTTTGGGGTATTAAATGACGTTTTGTGGAGTTCTGGTGTCCGAGACTTATGCCCACTCACTTGACGATGTTCTACACTTCGAGACCTTTCCAACGGTGCAAACCATGCGTCAATCGAACTCGTATGCAAAAGTTATGCCTCGCGCAAGTTGACCTATCGTGTTGATCACCATGGTACAAGAGGATACCACGTCAACCCCTGTTACTCATGCATATGGGGCTAGCTACATATGTAATTCCAAGAAGATTCTAGAAGGTCCAAAACCCTATCACAATTGAGGGTGGAGGAAGTCAAAAACTTAACCCTAGATGGCTATCAAGCTAGGTTAAATAATAAGCCACTAGGTGGAGAAGGGGTTCCATATTATTGTATTTTGTTCCATAGAAGAGCAGAACAACTAGGAGTGGGAAATTAGAGAGCATAACAGAGGGTGTTAATGTTCTGTAGTAGCCTAACAGGCCACAGGTCTCAAGTAACTCCATAGAGAGTGCCTTCTCCTTTGTACTTGCATTATTTTCATACCAGAGAAAAGAGAGTAAAGCAGCCTTGCCTTCTAGCTGGTTTTCTCCCGTAAGGGTTTCCCAAAGCAAATCTTTATGTTATCCTGTGGACGATGTGTGATTGTACTTTACTATTCTCTATTTCCCACATTTTATCTATTTCATGCAGAAGCAGAAAATCAATAACTAAATATTCTAGAATCTAAAGGAATTTAACCTTCATAGTGGAGATTCCAGTTCTATTTATCATATATGTTGCGAAAAACTGTTCCAATGGAATATCCACAACAATTTGTAGATCATATTGGTATCAGAGCAAGTTTTTCTTTTGAATATTTGTGGGAAAATGCAAGATCTAGGAATGGGCTTAAAGAGAAGTGTAACAAAAACCCTAGCCATCACGAACAAGTCTATTCATAACAACCCTCGAGATCCAGCGAAAGAGACATTTGAGAAGTTAGAAGTGCAAGTCATCGACATCAATCACAATATGAACCTCCTCATGGCGGCTCTAGCAAGCAAGCTTTAACTCAGAGATCACATCAGAGGGGAAATCAGGAGATCAGGAAGACTCGGAAAAGGAGTCGCGGAAAGAATTCGAGAAAGAGCAATCGAGTTTGAGTGTTGTGAACCCTTCACAGTCCCTATTCAAGATGGAAGCGAAAGTGGACATAAAGCCATACCAAGGTCAAATCGATGCATTAAAACTGAATCGTTGGTTGCAACAACTAGAATTTTATTTTAGCGTTCACCATATAGATGAAGAGCAGAAAATTTCATTTGCTAAACTGAAGTTAGAGGACCATGCTTTAACCTGGTGGGAAAGCCATACGAAAACACTTAGGCTAGAGGGTGATCCGCCAGTAACTAGGTGGGAGGACTTCAAAACCCTCATCAAGTCCCAATTCTACCCTATCAAGTATGTAGAGGACCAATGAATCCGGTGGCACTACTTCAAACAGAGGCAGGGGAAAAGTGTACAAGAATACATCACTGAGTTCAGAAAGATGGCCATCATGTTGGGTCTCAAACGCCCAGGGGTGACCGAAGTGACATGGATATACTATCTATAAATATCATGCCTAATAATCCCATTCATCCCCTGCTTATTAGGAAAGAGATGGCAAGGAGCATCCAATGATTACTTGAACAGGGGATATCTGGTTCCTAAATACCAACACAACCTCTCCTAGTGGGGGGCACTGACTAGGCAATGACCTCCAAAGACTAATAATCCATATATGGGTATCAGTGTCTGCCTATTGTCGAGTCAATAAAACCCCAAAGGCAATGCAGCAACTCAACCAGTCTGAAGACAATCTCGATTTGAAAGGGGTGTGCCGCAAACTCTACCTCGATGATGGGTTGGGGGACAGTCCTCTTGCATCTAATTATGCAACCAAGTAAGAGGGTCTAAACTCTCTTAGTGCAGACCCAATCCAAGTCGATTAGGCTTAGTCCCCAAAGCTCTGAATCATACAAAACAATGGGTCTGATGATGGAGTCCATGTTAAAATAATTGACATGCTAGTTTTCACCATAGACAATATCTCTATTGTCACCCATCCATAGGCACGAAGCCACCCTCAAGCACCTTAACCTTTGACAGAATTATTTCGAAAAGCCATACTAGAACCAACAGATAAACCCTAGTTGCTAACTGCAACAACAACTCAAGACAAGTAGAGCGCTACTTCTCCAAGGGTAGTGCACAAGAGAGAGAGTCTCCATATCCACAGAACAAGTACCATACACAACTGCAGCAGTTGCAGTTGCACTACTCTCTCAAACGTGCGCCATACTTAGCAAGAATATCACCAAGAGTATTACCAAGAATATCACCAAGAGTTTCACCAAGAATATCACCAAGAATATCACTTAATAGCGCTAGAGACTGAGACCAATACCAAGAGATGACCATATGCCCTTATTCCTCCTTGCAGTTGCAGTTGATGCTCTCCACAAGACTTGCACTCTAGCTGGGTGTACAAATGAGCTAAAACGTCCTCTATTTATATTAATCTATCCAGTGACTTTTCTGGCTGGGCCGACCTGACTTTCTGGTAAGTATATTTTATGTTTATCTTTTTCCTGTGGAGCCGACTTGTCTTTCTAGAATATAATATTCTAATATTATTTATTCTGCTAGGTCGACTTGTCTTCTAGGGTTTTCACGCATATGTTTAGGGTTTCCCTTGCTTCCGAAATATTCCATTCTAGTCAAAGGTTACACGTGGAGGTTAATACCTCCCGGAACTACCATAACATCAACACTCCCTCCTAGCTAGGGAGGTATTAACGGTAATGGTCTTGAGCACACACAGATCATTCTGTCAGTAGCATCCTCATAGCCACACAAGCTATCTCATGATCACGCAGATCAAGTCACGAGCATCATCATCACTGTCAGTATCGTCTGATACCATCCTAGCATCAACATACATCATCGTTTACATCATCTCTCGAGGCCATACTCCATCTGAGTAATCGGGCATGATGTTGAATAAGTCATGTGTTGATCTCAGCGCACTCAACAGAGTGTCTCGCATGAGTTACCCACTCAACAGAGTGATACAGGGGACCATTCTTCTAATCCGGACATATGTCCTCGAAGAATAGTTGTCCCAACAGATGCTGAAAGCCCCGCAATGGGCTACAAGGACCATTCTTTTAATCCAGACCTATGTCCTAGAAGAATGTCAGTCCTCCCAGATGATGAAAGCCACGCCATGGGCTATAGAGACCATTTCTACAAGAATGTCAATCTCGGACTATTTTCTTATCAGGTCATATGTACCATAGAGATCAATCTCTACCCATATGCCTTAGAAAATATCGGTCTCGTATCAACCACCCTAATCGGGACATCATGTCCTTAGGGGGCGGACTATTCAACCCGATCAGGCCAATAACTGTGCCTTAGGAGAATATCGGTCCTGAACCATTTTCCTAATCAGGCCACAATCTGTGACTTAAGAAAATACCAGTCCATGATATGTCGGCAATCTGTCAACCTGGACCATTCTCCACAAGGAGAATGTCTATCCACTAGCAATTTGTTCTGCCTAAACCATTCTCCGCCTGGAAAACGTTTGTCCACCAACACACTCACTATCCATCTAGCTGGCAATCATCTCCAACACTAGTGATAGTCTCCATGGAAATCAAATAGTAGCATGCAGATGCTACAATGCCATCCAATAGAACACAACTGTGTCTATCCATAGTAGTACAAAACTATTGCCCAGTGGTACACAACCACTCCTAGTAGCACACAACTACTAACCAGTGACACACAGTCACTACCAGTGGAACACATCCACCACAATAGCATACAACTACTGTCCAGAGACATACAGTCTCCACAGCAATCAAATCATATCATTTGATATCATCCTGCATCAACAGTGTCATCAGTTGCATCACCTCTAAGTCGTACTAGCATAATGCAAATGCATCATATCTAAGTTGTACTGGCATGATCTAGAGTATCATCTACATCATCTCTAAGTCGTACTAGCATGACATATCTAGCATGATGCCAATGCATCATATCTAAGTTGTATGCCATATCTAAGTTGTACTCGCATGATGTAGATCAGTGCCTCACTGTGTCATCTCTAAGTTGTATGATCATCTCTAAGTTGTACTAGCGTGACATATCTAGCATGATGCCAATGCACCATATCTAAGTTGTATGCCACCTCAAAGTTGTAGTAGCATGACACGAGCCCTTTGCATCATCTCTAAGCTGTATGGCCATCTCTAAGTTGTACTAGCATGACATATCTAGCATGATGTTAGAGCATCATATCTAAGTTGTATGTCATATCTAAGATGTACTAGCATGACCATAACTAGCATGATGTGGCTTACCAACATCGTCTCTAAGTTGTACTAGCATGAACATATCTAGCATGATGCCAATACATCATATCTAAGTTGTATGTCCATCTCTAAGTTGTACTAGCACGATGCTCCTCAGGCCACTGTATCATCAACAACTCCAACCATCTATATCATATCTGAGTTGTACTAGCATGATCATATCTAGCATGATGCAAGCATCATCTCTAAGTTGTATGACCATCTCTAAGTTGTACTAGCATGATACAGATCGGTAGCTCACTGACAGTTCATGATGCCACATATCAGAGCTCCCTCCCAACTGAGGAAGTCATATCCTCCTTCTTAACCAAGGGAGAAATCTCCACAAGTCTCAGCTTGTCCCTCAAGTATGCAAACTTTATCTTGGACAGAGGCTTTGTCAAGATATCTATTGTTTGCTCATCGATGGAGATATATTGGAGAACCACTTCTCCCCTACGGACTTTTATCACGGAAAAATAGTACTTGATCTCAATGTGCTTCGACCTGTCATGGAACACCGAGTTCTGTGAGAGCTTCACACAACTCTAATTATCTCAATATATCACAGTGGAATCTAGCACCTGATCAAATAGTCCAGAAACCAATTTACAGAGCCATATTGCTTCCATACAAGCATCACAAGCTGCAATATACTCTACTTCTGCAGTGTTGAGTGCAACAGACTTTTGTTTCCTACTAGCCCATGATATCATTGCAGATCCCAAACTGAAACATACACCAGAAGTACTCTTTTTGTCATCTGCACTCCCTACCCAATCTGAATCAGTAAATCCATGCAGTTGCACATCACTATTTGAGGCATATCTCAAACCATAGTTTAGCGTCCAACAAAGATATCTCAAAAATATGCTTTGCAGCTATCCAATCATCAATACTCATGTCTAGGTTCCACCTGGAGGCTGGAACTGACTCAATGTGTTCACAACAAATACATTAATGAGCCAAACAACTCTCGGTACAGGGACGAGTCCACTGAATCTGAATCAGAGTCTCTCAACTTCCTCATATCAGTCATCATGGGAGTTTCCATGGATTTGCAATCCATCATCCCAAACTTCTGAAGAATCTTTACAACATGCTTTCCTTGCCACAGGAAGATTTCACCATGCTTTTAAGTTTTGTTATACTTCTAGTCCCAAATAATAATGCATGAGACCAAGATCCTTCATATCGAATTCAGAGGCTAACTCCCTCTTACACTGAATAATGAGAGGCTCTCACCTGTCAGAAACAAATCATCAATATATAGTAGTCGGATCACAGGTGCATCATACACAACCTTGTAATAAAGATATAGATCAGCGTAGCTCTTGGAAAATCCAAGTCTCATCATAGTCTTCTTCCTCCTGCTGGTAGAACCCTCTAGCCACGAATCTTGCCTTGTATTTATCGATATTCCTACTTACTGCATGCTTTATCTTGTAAACCCATTTTGAAGTGACTACAAAATTTCCTTCAGTTCTAGGCAAAATTTCCCATACATCATTTTTCATGATTGATATTCTTCCATCATAGCTTCCTTCCATTCTTTCTACTTCACTGACAGTCAAGGATCCTCAAGTGTACAACACTTGCTTCTTTTCCATAGAAAGCTTCTTCTAGAGTCATGTTGTTTAATATACGATGAGGACTTATATTCTGAACATATACGGTTGTCATAGTTGCTTCTCCCCATAGAAACATGGATAGATTATGGTCATTTCATCATTGCCTTGATAGATTCTTCAATGGATCGGTTCTTTCTTTCTCCTACATCATTCTACTGAGGATTGTAGGGAGTAGTGAGCTCCCTCCTAATCCCGACCTTTCTACAGAATGTCTTGAAGTCATTTGAGGTGTACCCTCCCGCTTAGTGAGGAGGTTTGACATTGGTCCAGACTCCACACACATCTGAGTGTATCAGATCCAAAACTCCTTTTGCTTACCACACTTCCTTTAGAATTGGTACTTGGTGAGATCACATGCCTCATCACTTGATGGAGTCATCTGCTCCATGTTTGCGGCTGTCACTGTAGCTCCTTCTCAAAGCTATCGCCTGTGACCTACCCGAAACAAGAACAACAAGAGAAAAAAGTGTTTCCAATAGCATTTTCATAAGATCATAACAAGGATGGTAATCATCATAGAATTACCAAGGTGACCTGCCCAAGAACAAGAAATGTCTCCTAGAGGAGATGTTAGTTCATCAAACAAGTGTAATAAGCATCTATATCAATAGTACTTACACGCAACCAAGTATACTTTACAGCAATAGAACCTTTCAAAGATTGTTGTCACAACTATAGTGTTTACTTTTACTATAGCAATTATCAACCTTGATATGTGGAAATTTAACAATTTGATCAAACTTGTAACCTAGAGCCTCAACTACTTGTTCCTCTGAATGTACTGAATCCAAGATCACTGCTTGGACAAGGTCTCTTGTATATTCCCTGCAAAACACACTCATATTTTTGTTGGATGATATAACATGAAAAGCATATACAAGTGCATACCTTTGAAATTCGCAGCATCGTTCAGCGTGTCTTCTAATCTGAAACTAGACACCATCTTGACAAGAAGAGGTTAGAAACTAGATCAAGAAGGCTCAATGATTAGAACAAGTTAGAAACTCTGAAATTTCAACTTTGACCACAAAACTAAATTTGACCAAAAGTCAACGTTTGACTTTGACCCAAAAATTCAACCTTGACGTTTTTGTTAGATGAGAGTACCAAGAGGTGCGCTAGGCTAAGACGCACTAGAATGTCCAGAAATTCTGCCAAACTTCTCACTTGAAGTGCCCAGAAGGTTAGGTTAGGGTTTGTTGTAGCTGCACAATCAAAAACCCTAGTTGCAGCTGCAACTGGTGCCATAATCAGCTTAACAAAGAACTGCCATGCTACCTTCCAGTGGTTAGACTGTCCTGAAGGTGGTGTGGGTCCACAACCTGTCAAAATAATTGACATGCTCGTTTTCACCATAGACAATATCTCTATTGTCACCCATCCATAGGCATGAAGCCATCCCCGAGCACCTTAACCTTTGACAGAATTATTCCGGTAAGCCATACTACAACCAACAGATAAACCGTTGTTGCTAACTGCAACAACAATTCAAAACAAGTAGAGCGCTACTTATCCAAGGGTAGCACACAAGAGAGTCTCCATATCCACAAAACAAGTACCATACACAACTGCAGCAGTTGTAGCTGCACTACTCTCTCAAACTTGCGCCATACTTAGCAAGAATATCACCAAGAGTATTACCAAGAATATCACAGAGTTTCCCAAGAATATCACTTGATAGCGCTAGAGAGAGACCAAGACCAAGAGATGACCATATGCCTTTATTCCTCCTTGCAACTGCAACTGCAACTCTCCACAAGACTTGTGCTCTGGTTGGGTGTACAAATGAGCTAAAACATCCTCTATTTATATTAATCTATCCAGTGACTTTTCTGATTGGGCCGACCTGACTTTCTGGTAATTATATTTTTTGTTTATCTTTTTCTCGTGGAGCCGACTTGTCTTTCTGGAAGACAATATTCTAATATTATTTATTCTGCTAGGTCGACTTGTCTTCTAGGGTTTTCACACATCTGTTTAGGGTTTCCCTTGCTTCCGAAATATTCCATTCTAGTCAAAGGTTACACATGGAGGTTAATAACTCCCACGGCTACCATAACATCAATAATCCATGAGATCCAATTTGGACGAGATGTCCTGAAAATGGTGTTGGAAACACTGCCTCTCTATAAAAGTGAGGGAACCATACCCCTTATTCACTTAAGGTTGGAGAGTCAGCCTCAACCCAAACTTAAGCCCTGAAAACTGAACTCCTAGTTATGTGTATGTTGTGGTGACTGTTACCCTCCCAAGGGTAGCAACCTTTGGATACATTTACAACAGTGTCATGTACTTGCCTGCAAGAGATATCATACATCTCTTATCAACTGAAGACAGAGTCCTTTCTTTCTCCAATCAAGAAATGATGTTTGCTCAATGAACCATGATGTTACTCATTTCAGATTCTTAGTCAAAGATCCAAGTTACTTCATAGATACTCCATGTGTAATACTTACCTAGGCATGATGATATAACCTCCTGGCATGTCGTGAAGCTGTGGTTTCCTTACGACTATTGATTAGAATGTCATAACATACAAAATCTTATCATGTGTGCATTGTGTCATATTACACTGGGGAACATCTTATATGTTAGAAATGTGTCCACCCTAAGATTACTCGTACTACTAAATGTTCAAACTGGATAGCACAATCCACATCCTAACCATACTGAACATTTTCCATCTCCCTAAGTATCACTCGTCTCCATCCACATTAAAAAAATGGCATCTCATCATGTATGATCTCTTAAAGTTCAAAAGAAAAGGTCGAAATTAAAATCCTAAATCAAATAAAGTCACAAAGGCTAAGAGGTGAAGAGCAAAGCAAATAAAGTACAACTAATTCACTATGGTTGCCCCCCTTTCAAAGTCCCGAGAGAAAAATGCCTATCTAAAGCAAAGGACTAAGAAAAATTAATGATTAATCGAAAGAAAAGAAAGGGGAAATGTGTGCACACCGAATTAGTAAAGCTCCCTCTAGAAGGCTACTAAAAAAACGCCTAGTTAAAATAAAGCTAGAGGCATAAAAAAGTGACCTATGCATGTCTAGGATTTTGAGAGTCATCACATGATCATCCCCCTTTCCCCTTTCATCACTAATCTCACTTGTTGTCTATCCTCCACCTAAAAAACTTAGGAAATATTAGTTTTCCTTAGGAATTGACTCATTTAAAACAATTAATAATGTTTCCCTAGGTAAGACTTAGGCAAGTGTCAAAATTGATTTAAATTGGTATGCTTACTAGGAAAGACTTAGGCAAGTGTCAAAATTGATTTAAATTGGTATGCTTACTAGGAAATTGTCACTTGGAAATTACAAATTAATGATTTTCTAGGAGGCTAAACCCATTATCTTAGGTAGATATTATATATTGAAGTACTATTGGACACATGGAGCGTCCCCTCTTCTTTTGAGCACATGCACATTGTCGTATCTTAAAGGAGGGGCGAATTATGCTTTGATGAGTGGATTATTACCCTGAAAAAGCTAAGCACTTGGACTTTTTTACCATTTTTTACCCCTTCTAAGGGGGGTTAACTACTGGGAAAATTATTTTATTGTATTTTGACCCTTTCTAAAGCCTAAATAATTATTTTATTATAAGAGCACATTAAATATATTATTTTGCTCATGGTTTGTTAGGGAAAATGATTTTACCCATGGTTATTATAAGTGGTTTTTGAGCCTCCTCTTCATTTATAAAAGAGGAGGCACTCTCATTTGTAAAAAATATTGGAGAATACAGAAGCAACTCTTGCTAAAGCTATTATATATTTTTATTTGGATTTATTGCTTACTTGATGGAGAGTGGCTTGGATGGTCATTGTTGATGCAGGAAATGGTATGTGTTAGAATGTGCTAAAGAGTTAGGAGGTAACTCTAACTCTCTACTCGTTCTCTTTTAATTTAGATTTATTTCAAGGAAAGATCTCATGATTTTGCTTCATTAGATATGAATTGTTTGGCATGTATTAGGTTGTTTGCAGGGGATTGATCAATCCCCGTTTGGCAAAGGGCCCTAGCTGCGTCAGATCCGGTGTTTTTCCCCCAGCCTACGATGAGGGAAAACATCGGCACACTCTTATTAATAACCCAGATTTAAATTGACTCCATGGCCCAATGGCATGATGTTTTCTCTTGATTTTTCTTTCCAGTCAAACACTAACAAGTTTTACCAATAAAATTATTTTTTCTTTCTTGAATGTAATCGTTAGATCTTTCCAAGATTTAATGCTGGTTGATTTTCATTTTTTACTCAAAACCAATTGTTCGACAACACAGTTATTCCAATAGAGGACGAACACCTTTAGTAACCACTCACACAACCAGATCAAAGATCAACACACCGATGTTTTTACGTGGTAAAACCTCTGTGGGGAAACATCCACGGCGTCAGCCAACGTGGCCACTTGAAGCAATTTATTAATGCAAAAGAAAAAATTTACAAGAGAGTTTCTCACAATTGATCATCAGCAAATGACCCTCCATGCTCTTTCAGTACTGATCATGGACCAATCAAATGCTAAGCCACAGATCAATTTAGCCATTAAGATCGAGGAGAATATGAATTGTCGAATCACTCTATGTCTATAATATATCATGACCATCAGATTACAAATGCATACTAATGCATACTAAAGAAACATACTAAGAAACACACTTTACCTTAACGACACATTACACCAAGTTGATCTTAACTAACTCCTAAGAATCTAAATATCCTAACATCTCCCCTTAAGAACAACTTGGGATGGGATTGAAGGATTTACAAAGGTGAAACAATAGGAGAAGGAAAGAGGCATTAGAGCCTATCCCCCCTTAATGACAACTTCTTGAACTCCTAACATAGATCGAAGTTTTGAAAACTTTGCTTCTGTAAGAGACTTTGTGAAAATGTCTGCAACTTGATCTTCTATAGGGCAAAAAAGCACTTCAATAACTCGATCATGAATGATCTTTCTGATGAAGTGCATGCATAGCTCGATATGTTTGTTGCGTTGATGTTGAACTGGATCTTTGGCGAGCTTGGGGGCACTCTAATTGTCGCACCAGAGGATGGTCAGATGTTGTTGCAAGAATCCAAACTTTGAAAGGATCTGTCGAAGGCACAAGGCTTCTTGACTTGCATTAACTGCTACTTGATACTCTACTTCTGTTAAAGAAAGAGCAATATCCTGGTGTTTCTTACAAGCCCAAGTGACAGGTCCATAACCAAGGTTGAAAACATAACCTGCAGTAGACTTTCAATCATCAAGGTTGTCGACCCAATCCGAATCAGTGAAACCAACCAACAAAGGAGTCCCCCCTGAACTTTAATGTATCCCAAACTAAATTGTTCCCCGGACATACCGAAGTATCCTTTTAGTTGCTTTCCAATGGCTTTCATGGGGTGTTTGCATATACCGAGCAACTAGACCAACAACAAAGGAAATATCAGGACTGGTATGAATCAAATATAGAAGGCTACCAATTAATTGATGGTACAAAGTGGCATCAACTTCAAGAGTAGTACAGGGGGCATCAACTTATTTTAATTGATGTAAGTTAGGTCTTTCTCCCTGGTTTGGAAACCCAACAGTATGTTGGTCTATTATCCCTGATATGAAAGACAACCTATAACCTTGGGTTATTTTCTTGGTTAAGGAGTCCAACAAATTATCTTGGTAGTTGGGATATTTTTCCTCGTTTTGGGAACCCTACAAATATCTCCTTTTAATCGAGAGTCCTTAGATTGTAATTGAGCCATTATCCTTGGCACAGAAGCTCAATAAGTCTGACTCAACTTTTCATATTAAACTTGGTATTGGCACCTAGAACATCTTGAAGAGATACGACACTAGATCAAAGTCAAAGGATCTTATAGGTTCAGAGGGAGCCAGTTTGCACATGCAGGGAGGCAGACATTTTATGAGACTCAGAGGGAGCAATCCCTGCATATGAGTTAGACCATGACCTACAGCAGATGGAAGTATTGAGGTTAAATTTGTGACTCGTGACTTTTCTTAGAAAGAAGGGATTATCTATGACAAGATCCTTACTTCCATCAGGATCTTTATCTCTCTTGTCACAGTTTTTGATTTGGAAACTTCACTAGATAGATGTTAAGACAGATTTTCTTCACAGTGAAGTTGAGCAAGAGGCTATCCATGGGAAAGAATCCCATAGATTGTTACAAGCTCCAAGAGCTTGGTATGAAAGTATTGACAGTCTCTCTACAGAGTCTTGTGTTCACCAAGAGTATTGCAGATCCCAATCTTTATATAAAGATTGCACAAAATCATATTGTTATCTTAGGATGATCTGTTCCTTACAGGAAAGGAAATTTTTGATAGCTCAGACTAAGAGGGAGCTCTTCAGCAGAAGTTGAAATGAAAGACTTGGGTCTTTTGCATTACTTTCTGAGCTTAGAGGTGTGGCAGAAACCAGGTGAGATGCTTCTCTCACAAGAGAAAGTACGCAGTTGATATGCTCTGCAGACTTGGCATGTTGGACTGTAAGTCCATATCCACGCCGATGATTTCCAAAACTGAACAAGTTACAAGATCAAGCTACAGTTTTAGATCCAGAAGACCTCTTTGAGTCCTTAATGTATCTTATACATACTAGACAGGATTTTTATCATGCAGTGAATGCCCTCATCCAGTTCATGTGTGAACCAAAGCATATTCATATGGTAGTTGTTAAACCTTTTTCTAAGATATGTTCGAGAGACTATGGCCTATGGGCTTTGATACACTTTAGTGGAGGTGTAATGCTTCATGGTTATACATATTCAGATGGATGGGCAGTACAGTGGACCGGAAGAGTACTTTCGGATATTGTTTTATCTTGGGTTCAATTATGTTTTCCTGGTCCAGCAGGAAACAAGGCTCCATAGCCCAGAGCACTGTAGAGGTAGAATACATTGTTGCAAGTGTTGCCAATATAGAAGCAGCGAGGCTCAAAAAGCTACTCTCAAATTTGTTCAGTGCTGAGTTGGAACCCACAGTAATCCACTGTGATAACCAGAGTTGTGTAAAGCTCTCCATGATTCCTGTGTTTCTATGACAAAACACAGTGAGATGAGATATCACTATGTTCGGGACATAGTGCAGAAGAACATTCTCAGTATTTCAGTATGTTCCGACGATGGAACAAAACACAGATTATTTGACCAAGCCTCTGTCGTTGACAAAGTATGTCTACTTTCGAAACAAGCTTGGTGTTGCTAAGAATGCCTCTCTTGCTGAGAGGGAGTGTTGAAATTAATGCAGCTGCAAGAGCCATTCTCCTAAGGATGGAAAAGACCCTAGCTGTAGGCTAGGGCCCCCAACACACTCCTGGGGTTTCTTGGTATGAGACCAAGCAGTGAGAGCCATGGCAAAAGACCCTTGTGAGGGGCCCCAGTAGATGACTGGGGTTCTTGGTCTAGAACCACGCAGCAAGACCCTTGTGAGGGCCCCCAGTGGATGATTGGGGTTCTTGGTCTTGGACCAAGCAGTGAGTCCCTAGATGTATCTAGGGCCCCTGGATGTGTTCCAGAGAACCCTTGCTTGATGCATAGGTTGATCCGTGGTCTTGTACCTTAGTGGATAAGACCCTAGATGTGTTCTAGGGCCCCCAAATGTGTTCTAGGGCAACCTGGTTCCTGACCAGGTAGATCTTGGTGTAAGATGTGTTGATATGTGATCCTCTTCTTCTCTCCTGGATGTATCTAGAAGTGTCTATGAAGATGGACTTGATCACATTGTTGATCTACCCCTTTATGCAGCGATGATAAAGTTTATAGGTCACTATGAGACTCATGTGGACATGCTTTGCCATTATGTAACTCCCCTTGACTTTGTCTTAAAAGGTAACCCTTTGTTGCTTACCTTCACTCTTGTTTTATGTGATGGAGATTTTATTTATGAGATTAGGGTTTCATATGTGATTAGGGTTTTAATTAAATATTAATCAACATATTAATTAATATTTATATTAATTAAATGTCAATAATTAATTATATTTCTAATTACCCTAACCCCTCTCCCTAACTATAAATTAGATCCTACCCTTTTTATTTCATGATTGACTTACACTCACAATCTCTCCTCTCTCTCTTTGTTGCAGCTACCTCAGTATTTTTCTCTTGTGTTGATGCGGCCTCTTCTATTGGTGGATCAGATTCAGATCTGATTTTTGTTTTGGTCTTGCATTTATTCCTTGACTGTTTGCTAGTGCAAGAGATACTGAGGTATCTCCTTTGAGCAGACAGATCTTTCTCTAGTTGCTGCAGCTTCCCTCTTGAGTATCAGTTTCAGAAGTTGATGGGTCTTTGTATAGGCTGGCAGCTCCTCCTTGACTTTAGCTGGTGTATAGGGTGCATGCGGCCCCTCTTTCTTGACTGCAAGATCTGCTGTATAAGAGTTGCATCCCCCTTCTACTTGACAGCCAGGACTGTGCAAGAGCTGCGGGCCCCTTCTATTTGACTGCCAAGACTGTATAGAGAGCCGCGGCTCCTCTATCTATAACAGCTGTAGCCACAGCCTCTCCTCCTAGCTGTTGTGTGTTGATTTGAAGCCCCTGTGGGGTCCTTCGTTTGCTGTCTAGTTTTCTTATGGAGGGTTTGATATTGATATTTCAGATCTGACTTTTTGTTTGCTTATGGAGCCATTGACTTTTCAGATCTGAGCTTCTTGTTTGCTTATGGAACCATGGAGTTTTCAGATCTGAGTTGTTTTCTTATAGAGCCATTGATATTTCAGATCTGAGGTTTTTGTTTGCTTATGGAGCCATTGACTTTTCAGATCTAAGTTGTTTGCTTATAGAGCCATTGATATTTCAGATCTGAGCTTTTTGTTTGCTTATGGAGCCATTGACTTTTCAGATCTGAGTTGTTTGCTTATAGAGCCATAGATATTTCAGATCTGAGCTTTTGTTTGCTTATGAAGCCATTGACTTTTCAGATCTGATTTGTTTGCTTATAGATCCATTGATATTTCAGATATGAGCTTTTGTTTGCTTATGGAGCCATTGACTTTTCAGATCTGAATCTGAGGGTTCTCTAGTGATTGATTTCCTTGCTGTGCTATCACTGTTTATTGGAGGTTTTCTCATTGGGGTTATTTGTTTTTATGACTTTGGTTTGTTATTGTTTCATTGGAGTTTTACTATCCATGGCAAAACTGTCCCACGGTTCTCTTGACAGAGATCAAACCCTAGAGGTTTGGTATATGAACCTAAACTTCATCTGAGCATACCTACAGAGGCATACATCTACATGTGACAAGTACACATTCTTCTTTGGCTAAGAGGTAAGCTAAGAATTGTTTTTCTGCACTCGGGAAATTTGTTTATGTTCAGAATTTTAATTTCATGTATACAGATCTATTTATATCTTAGTTTAATGTGCTCATCTAAAATTGTATTAGTGAACAGAATTTCAAAGAATGTCATTGTTTTACTTTTTCCCTAAATTCTAACAGATCGGATGACCCTTCAACTTCCCTCATTGAGTCGGTTAGGGTAAGAAGGCGCCCCCCATTTCATTTCTTCATGAGCATTTGGAGAATGTTGAGAGAGAGAGGTCGAGCTTTGGAGGAGGGTAAACTTGCTGCTTGAGGCACGAATTTCTAGGCAAGAGTACAGCACAGAATTCGAGGCAGAAAGTATAGCCAGCAAAGGGTCATACAGTACAGATTTTTTGTGAGGCCGTACAGCAGGAAAAAGGCACAGAAATCGAGGAGGCCGTACTGCAGATTCCTGAGGCAGAGTTGGCACGTATTTCAAGGCTGTTGTACAGCAGTTTTGACACAGAAATCGAAACAGGGATTGGCACGAATTTCTGAGCAAATTCCGTACAGTTCATACAGCAAGAGGGCATGAAATTCGAGGGCCATACAGCACTGTTTTCTGGGCACAAATTTCAAGACAATTTGGCACTGTTTTCAAGGAAGATTGTTGGGCACATTCTTGAGATAAGTTTGTGTGATTTGTTAATAATTTGACTGCTGTAAATATCATTTTCTCAGACTCTGAAAATAATAAAAAGCCCCTTTCTCACTCGTTTTCCCCTTGTGGGTTTTTCCAGGGTCAATGTTAGACCAAAAATCTCTATGTATTTAATTTCTAGGTTAGTGTGTCGCTGATAGAATTATTTAATTATGCATTTAATGTTGTTTAGAATCCTCATGTTTCATTTCTGAGAATTGTTTATATGCTGAGAAATTGTTGTTATAAAACTAGGTTTTAGGGCATTAAACTATGATTTGTCTCAGTGAGACTTGAAACTGGGTGGGGTCTGAAAATTTTATAGTGTAATCGTCTTATTTCCTCAAACAAACCCTTGCAACATCAATGAATTTTAAGCAATAAATGATGGAGTAGAGTGGGGGTGTAAATACTCCTACTTCCTAGCACAAAAATCCTTGACTTGAAAAAATGATAGCATAAGAGTAAAAGATCATACCAAAATCAAGAGAGATGATAAGATAATCCATCATAAAAGCTAAAAAAGCATTCCTCCAAGGCTAGCGCCTCACTCCTCCATCAACCATTCACAAGAAATAGCCATAAACAAGTGCACAAGAGACAAATATAGCCAAGTATTGCGAAAATTTCAAATCCAAGTCCTCTCACAAGAGGGAGAGTTATGTCCAAATGAGATCTTATGATCTCTTATTTATACAAAATGTCACCAAGGTGACTTGTCCATATATTAAGGAGTAAACCACAAGAATAGGGATCAACAACCCTAATCATGCCCCCTTTAACAAAGTAATATTAAACAATTCATTTAAAATTTCACTTTTGCACAAATAAAACCCTAATTTTACATGGACATCACCCTTTTGGGGGACGTTTTGCCATTTGGGACAAGTCGTTTGTGTTGGAGAAGCTATGGTAGGCCTCTAAAGGCCACATGTCAAGCATCTATGCAATCTCCTCATGGCCAAGGCCTCATCCTCCTCAAAACATCCATGTGTCAATGAGTGGCAACACCACCACCAAACCCTAGCCCCCAAGTATGACGTCAAGCTCAAAAAAAAGACGTTTTTCCCTTCCTAGGCAAATCATTTAGCATGTGAGGGCTAGAGTAGGTCTTCCACATCATCTTCTAGGCCTTCAATTCTTCATCTCTGTGATCCAGCATGTGGACCCTTGGCATCCAACCTGTGGGCTTATAGCCCCATGGAAGCCCAAGCTAGGCTTGTTCTCCCAAAACTGTCCACCAACTAGGTCCTGCAAAGACAAATGAGCACGCCCTCCAAGGATCTCAAGTCATAACATCATGATAAGTGAATCCAATCAATAAATGAGCCACATAAGCATGTGCATCAAAGATTACTTTATCAAACAATTAATTGCTCAAAGACAATATGCGACTTGTCAAGCTTGAATATGGGAGGGTTGACGACGTGTCCTATCGGGTAGATCTTGCCCTAGGTCAAGGAGAGTTTCCAAGAGATCCCTTTCTAAGCCATGTAAAGTGGGTGAAGTGGTTGGGGTCAAGACTCAATGGGCATAGGGCTCATGACATACAAGGGGTCGTAGTGTCTCATTCATGGGTGCCTTTGTAGAGGGTGTGTGGTGCCTT
>JASDQU010752723.1:61687-74547 GCA_032191745.1 Picea mariana | reverse complement strand
ATTCGGATGTAATAAAGGTCAATATTAATAAGGCCTTTCAATAAAATAGAATAAGGCGGATGTAAGAAGACCTAATAGAAGCTTCCGCTTCTAGAAGGATCTTCCTCTAGATGTTTCTCTTAATAGACATATTTAGTATAAATAAGGGTCGAGGGTATGAAAACCCTAGCTTGAATATTATTGTAACAGAGCACTGCTCAATTGGAGGTTTCCCCCTCGAAGAGGCCTGTGAACATTTCTTTCTGAATCAAAGTGTTATTTCTATTTCTATTCGTATATCATTTCTGTGTTATTGTGAAGATTATGTTGGATATTTTACTGTTATTCTGCCATTTCTAGCATTTTATTTATGTTCTGCATATTTTATATATCTGGTATCTTGCAGATTTCCAGCTGCAAACCTATGCAACACATTCTCACACGTCAATTGATAGGGGGAAAATACTCCAAATGGATTGTGATACTCCAGGAGTTTGACTTGGAATTCGAACGCGCCAGGTCCAAGAAGTCCTTAGTATTTGCTGAGTTGATATGCGACTTTCCCCATTATGACATGGAAAATGTAGCAGCTGATTAATTACCTGATGAATCTCTTTTCCTTATTAGCACTGATGATCTTTGGTATGGTGATGTCATTTTCTATCTCCAAACCCAGACTTTTCGGCCAACTTTGTCTAGTACTGACCGACGTCGAATACGCTATCAATCCCATCAACATATTATCCTTGGGGATACTCTTTATCGTTGGTGGATTGACTCTGTTTTTTGACGTTACCTAACGTTCGATGAAGCCGAGAAAGCTCTGAATGACTGCCATTCTGGAGCCTGTGGTGGTCATGTGTCTGGGTATGCTACTGCCCAGAAGATCTTACGACCAGGGTATTTTTGACCTTCTTTATTTAACGACTGCATAATCGTCGTTCAAAAATGCCATGCTTGCCAAACCTATAATAACAAGATCCGGTCACATCCCACTCCTCTTCACCCTGTGGTCTCCGTTGGTCCCTTTGCGAAATGGGGCATCGATTTCATGATATGTCACCCTCACTCGGCCAGGGGGCATGGATACATTATTGTAGCCATTGATTACTTTACGAAATGGGCCGAGGCGAGGCCGACATTTGACAACACTGGAAAGACCACAACATTATTCTTTTTTAATCATGTCATAGCTCATTTTGGTGTTCCCTAGGCTATCGTCATTGATCATGGTGGCCACTTTAGAAACTTCATGATGTCTGAACTTACTGAAAATTTGGGTCTTCGCCATGAAAACTCAACGCCCTATTATCCACAAGCCAACGGCCAAGTCGAAGAAATTAACAAAGTTATCATAACTATGCTCCGACGAATGATAGGGATTCACAAAACAAGTTGGCACACAATGTTGTTTTCGACATTGTGGGCTTACCGGACATCCGTCAAGTCTGCTATTGGGTTTACACCTTTCCTGTTAGTCTATGGTTTGGAAGCCATTCTCTCGATTGAATGCAAGATACCCTCTTTAAAACTAGTTGTTGAACTCCTAACAAACACTTCTGCTGAGGAAGAACGTCTATTGTATATTATGTGATTAGACGAAACTCGACACGATGCTACCCTAGTCATCGAAGCCCAGAAAAAGTGTGTCAAGGCCCAATATGAAAAACATGTCAAGCCTCGCATTTTCTCTGAAGGAGATCTCGTTCTCCTTTATGAACATGATCGAGATATGCTAGGAGATGAAAAATTCAAAGCCATGTGGTGAGGTCCTTATATCGTTCGACGAGTTTTGGAAAAAGGAGCTTATGAGTTAGTAGATTACAATGGTATCCCTTTGAGTGAACCCAGGAATGGGTTGTACTTGAAGAAGTACTATGCATAAAATCATCTGTGCACGAGTACTTGTATTTTTATTGTATCATACTTCTTGTGTGTTACTATAGCTTTCTTTCATCGTTATCTAGTCTCTTCCCTTATGTGACATTTTGTTTGATTTCCAGATGCCAGAGTATTCGCTTCTCTATATTGGCTTCGCTGATGGCGCTAGCCGTAGTACTCAGAACCTTACTTCTGTTGCATGGGCAATTTATGCCCCTACAAACGAACTTGTCTCCTTACGAGGTGTGTGTCTCGGCCATGCGACCAACATTATTGCAAAGTATAGCGTCGTTATCGAATTGTTGATTGATGTTATCTCGATCAGAATTCGTCATTTGGTTGTGCGACTCGATTCACAGCTTGTAGTGCTACAGTTAAGTAATGTCTATACTATTCGAAGTCCTACTTTATTAAGGGTGTATTTGTGAATTCTCCTTTTGGAACGTTATTTTGATTATATTGAATATCAACATATTCCTAGATTTCTAAATACATTAACTGATGCATTGGCTAACTATGTATTAGACAGACATTTGGATCATTTATAAATCACATCAATTTTCATAACACATGATAAACCGGTAGAAGTCATCTGTATATATAACAATCAAAAGAGTTTTTTACAAAAAAAATTTGTTCGAAGACCAAAATGTCAAAATCTGAATCTCATAGCTTCTACAAAGTGACGTCATGGATGACGTTGACGGTAACACACGACTGACCGGACAACTCTACGGAGAAGTCAACTCATGGACTCTGACACTCCTATTGTATGACATGGATCGCGTCATGGAACCTCTCCAAGAGGCATGTCTGGAATATCTTTTTTCAAACCCTCTAGGTTTTGTTCCACTGCTTGATAATCCCCGGCTTCGCACTGTGGCACTGGCGCTACCTCTCCTCATCGCTGAATGGGAGAAGTACCAGGAGGTCGGTAAGGTCCCACATCTATGTCATCAACAATGAATTTTATATTTAGTATTTAGACGAACATATAAAAAACATTTGAATATAATAAAATTCACAAAAACATTTAAAAAGGAAAAACTTGTGTACTTCTTACCAAGTTCCCCCCACTGAGCATCCTCCAGTAGGACTAAGTCCGGATCTCCTCAGAAATCCAACCCGGCATAAGAATAATCGTCGACCATCAACATATGTGGTTGCATCCAATCGAAGAAGGTATCATCATACTTGATTATTGGTCCAGCTACGTGTCGGGCCATGAGCTGACACCATCTCAGCATTCTTGGATCCCTGGGAGCCGGTAAATTCCACTCAACCTGCAGCCTCAGTAATGGAACCCTCTCAAGAAAGAAGGACACTAACAAAGATCTGTACCCGAATTTCTTCAGGTCACCTCGTCTGCATTTGGTCAACTGCCTTTTCATGCTATGAAGCACTGCATCTGCCCATTTAAAAACTCGAGGTTCAGTACACTCTATGGCATACTAGAAGTTACTCTGTAGTGCCATGTGAGGAGCGAAGCTCCCAGCCATTCGAGCTATGGTGAACAAGAAAATATGGAGGGTCAAATCCCGTACTCCCCAAATAGCTACTTTCCCTTTCTTCCTCTCTGCCTGGGGAACACAGTGTAAGCAGCAGTACTCACTCATGGGCAGCCCACCACCTCTGCTACCAGTCAGGCTCACATGATGCCTACACCGTGACAGTCCAGTCAAGAAGTAAATGTCCTCAATATCAAGGACAATGTGTGGACCCCTACATGAAATACCCACTGATCGGGATCCCACATACGCACAAGGTACTCTAATAGCCTGACTTGGGCCCTCATACCCGGGATACGAAAGTACTTCAGAAGACCACAGTTTCTCAAAGTAGCAATAGTGGGTGGATGATTTCCAGCAATGGCATTGTCTTCTTCATGCTCTCTTTCACGCCATTCAAGAACCATTTTGATGGCCAAATACCTGCATAAGAAGCACAAGAAGAGGATTAGTAACTCTATTCATGAATTGGTTCTCTTTCATTGAGCAAATTAAAAAAAAAAAATTGTTCTTTGTGGTTTTCGCAGGTGCCCTTTAGGTACAGTGCGAGAACCTCGCAGGCTGTTGTGGGATCACTTGCGAGAATGACCCATTCTCATAGGTCCCATGTAGCCCACATGCGAGAATGGCTGAGCGGAAGTAGGGCTCACAAAACAAACTCAAAAATGAGTTTTAACCAATGAAAATGCAAAATAAAACCATGAAAGAGTAGAGCACAAAGAGCCTACCTCAATGTCGCTGACAGCTCATCGAATGGATGCTCGTAACTTCTGCAATCTAACGCCAAACTTCGAGGGTAAAAGAGGGGTTTTGGGGCTCAAATAGTGAAAAGTGAAAATGATATGGTAAAAAGAGTTTTTATTTCTTTATATTTACTTTTACCATGCTATTTGAATTTTTATAACTATTTATTGATTAAATCCTAAACCCTAATGTCCTTTTGAGTGTAACTTTTGCAGGCGTAATGAATTCGATGTTCATAAACAGGGATGCAGACATAATTTTTCTTTTTTCATCATGTGTTTTGATTGTTTTTTATGGTTTTTGTATAAAACCTCGAGTTTCATCTTTGTCTGTTCTCACGCTCGAAAATACTTGAGAACGCGATCGAGCATACTTTTATCACTTTTTCGGGCTTAATAAGGTTATATGAAAAAGGAACCCCCCTAGAGTCCTCTTTAAGCTCTTTTTAGACTCTCTAAACATGAAAAGATTGCCGAGCGATCTTGTTCTTTTCATGCTCGTTAAAGTATTTGAAGAAAATGTCTGTTGAGTGATAGTTTATCTCTTTTTCGGTCTCATCAGACTATTTTACGAAAAAGGAACTGAGAGAGTTCTCTTTTAAGTGTTTTTCCAGACTCAATAATCATGAAAAACCTTCGAGTTTTCTATCTTTGGACTCGTTAAACAAACATCGATAGACCCGTAATGGGACCGAACGATTCCTTCCTAGGGTTCGTTAAACATAATCCAAAGGAATCATCCGAAAGATGAGCTTATATCAACAAGCATATGTTATCCTCCTCAAGATTGCGTAAAAATAAAGAGGTACTCGCTAGAAATGGTGGGGGAAAATTTGGGAAAGGGATATGTTTTCATCTTCGTATTAATTGGCAGTAAGTGTCGCTCTTGAACATGACACCCCCTATTCATTATATTTGAAGCTGGTTTAGGAAATCCATTTGTCTCTCATTCAATTTGCTACAAGGTCATTCCCTGTGTCGTCTTTGAGTCAATGCTGCCAAATCATTGGTCGTGTCATTCATATGTTCAAGAGAAGTCCATCTGAAACATCTATTGAGTCGAACATCTACAGTTGTCCATTCTCTCTGTGTCGGCCTTCCCTGTGTCCAGTTTAATTTACATCATACTCTGTTTCACCTTCAAAATATGTTACTCATTTCGTGTCATTGATGGGGGATACATCAAGGCCCTCCTATGACAAGTTTTGTTCCATCGACTTCAGGTCATTATCCGGACACAAGACTTAGAAATTCTTTGGTACCTTGGAGCGTGCATGCCTCAATGGTAGGTTTCCTCGCTTTTGACAATGGGTTTACATCATTGACCCCTGATCGAAAGAATTCATCGAATGTTCGACTTCAACTCATTAATTCACACTTGATGGATTGTACTAGAGTACCTTGGGATTCATTGACATCAATGGTGATTTCCCTCGCACTTGTTAACGGTTTCATCAATGACCGGTAATCAAGTGGTTTCTTCCATGTTCGACTTCAACACATGTAATCACATGGTCAAATTCGTACTTTTGGGTGACGAGATTGAAGACCCTGGATATCATCTCTTTGTCTAGGTTGCGATGGAGTATGTATAATTTGTGACACATAGATCCACTTTGTATGTCTCGTGGCTATGTTGTCTTAATTTGAATTTTCTCGCATAGATCCACAGTGTATTCCTAGTGGCTATGCTATATTTTGATGGCATGGATCCACAGTGTATGATTGGTGGCCATGACCTATGTCTACAATGTCATCCGTCTGTGATCCGAGTATGGGAATTCCTACCTTAGAATTAATATATGTGATATTTTACGGATGCTTGGTTGTTCGCAGGTTTTCGATTAGGTGCGCTCCTTGTTTCCGACACACACATGCAGCTTACAAAGTCTTTCAGCTGTCACTGATTCCAACCTCATACTTTGGGGGGAATTCTTTTACCCATGATTTTGGTCATCATGATGATGTATTGATGATGGTGAACTCAGGCTCCTCATAAGAAATTTCTCCTGAGAAAAGTTACATACATCTCTTCTTAGAAAACTTACTTTTGAAGAGAGTTCGCAGGTTGCTAGTATCTCAGGGTGTGAGAATGACCCATTCTCGCAGGCTACCATAAGTTGGGGTGCAAACTTCTCGCACTATGCAACATAGCTAGGGTGCGAACCTTCTCTAAAGCATGGAAAAAGATGAATTCTCGATGGTTCTAGAAGGGAATCTTCTAGAAGAATGGTTTGGAATTCGAATGGTTATCCTTGTACTGGATTCCCTGATATTGTGGGATCATTCTTATCTAAGTAACCATCTCATTCTCTCCTATATATTGATGGAATTCTCATGGAAAAGGTTGAGCAAGATTCATTGGAGAATTGGTGAAAGAATTGTGTGAAGGACTTAGCTTGAACAGGAGCTTGGAGACTCTGGAAAGTCTATTAAGAGGATTTGATCTTCTTCATACAAGGATTGAGCAAGTGTGTGTGTTGGAGCCAAGATCCATCGAAAGGAAGCTTACGACATCAAGGCAATTAGGTTGTAATCTTTGACTTTCAATTAATATGATACAGTGGCATGTCCCTTTCCCATAAATCTATTCTCACTTTATTGTGTAATTCCTTGATCACATACATAAGTTGACAGTTGAATATATTTTTCTATCTTCACTTTGGTTGGTTTGTGTTGTCTTGGTCTTGACCTCACGAGAGCACCAGAGCGAATGGGGAGAAACATAAACCCTAGGAAGTGATACCAGGGTATGTTACATGTTCCTTCCTACTAGCTAATTCAATGGTCAAAACTTAGGGAAAGATGCATGTCCTGTCCTGTTTTGTTCTAGATCCAGGTGGATCTAGGGATATCTGCTAGTGTCTGCACCTACCGATTAGTCCGATAACACCCCATTACTTAAACATGTGGTGTTATCCACTTAGTGTATTTTCTATAACATTCTATAAGGTCCAAACATGATTAGTAATTGAGGGTTGAGGAAGTCAATGCCTTCACCCAAGATGACTATTAGGACATGTTAAATACTGACATTGTATCTTGTTCCATAACTGAGTATAACAGTGGAAAATGGTGTTTTTTGACCATAAATGAGGATGAGATATTTTTTATAAGCCATACAGGCCACAATGTCAAAGGAAATTCCACAGAGAGTGCCTCTTTCTTTGTACTTTCATTTGAAGAAAAGAAAGAAGAGTAGCCTCACCTTCTAGTTGGTGTTTCTCCCATATTGGGTTTCCCAGATCATATGTTGTGCTTATTTATTGATGGTGTGTGTATTTATTTATATTCTCTATTTTTTTTCATTTCAACTATTTCATACATTTTAAGAGGAAAAACAATAATTAAAGAATATGAGATCGAAAGAGAAATAAACCTTCATAATAAAGATTTTGGTATTTTAATAAATATGTTATGATGAACTCTTCCAGTGAAATATCCATGAAAGTTTACAGATCATATTGGTATCAAATAATTTTTTTTTAGGTATTTGAGGAAACCTGGAGGGATGCATAAATAGGTTTAAGAAGAAAGTGATAGAACCCTAGCCATGGTCTACGAGTCTATTCATAACAACCCTCAATATTTGACAGAGGAGATATTTTTTAGGTTGGAAGAGAAAGTCAATGACATATATCTCAATATGTATCTCCTCATGGTGGCTCTAGCAAGGAATTTTAGACTGTTCAAAGAAGTTGGAGGCTTAAACTCAAAGATCATATCTGATGAGAAATCAGAAAATAATGAAGACCCAGAAAAGGAATGACAATAAGAAAACAAGAAAGAGAAGTTGATTTCCAATGCCATAAACCCTTCACAGTCCCTATTCAATATGGAAGAGAAAGTGGACATAAAGCCATACCAAGGTGATATAGATGAACTAAAATTGAATCATTGGTTGTAGCAACTAGAATTTTGTTTCAACGTTCACCATATAGATTAATAACAAAATATATCATTCACTAGATTGAAGTTAGAGGGCCATGCTTTAACCTGGTGGGAAAGTCATGCAAAGACACTTAGGCTAGAGGGTGATCCACTAGTAACTAAGTGGGAGGATTTCAAAACCCTCATTAAGTCCTATTTCTATCGTATTAGGTATGAAGAGGACCATAGGATCTAGTGGCACTACTTCAAGCAAAAGCAAGGGAAAATTGTACAGAAGTACACCACTGATTTTAGAAAGATGGCCATCATGTTGGGTATATATCCCAAGAACCTCAATGTATTCCTCAAGTATCCAGGGGGTCTACATAACCATATATGAAAGAAATTGGTGCATTTTTAGCCAAGGATAGTGGATGAGGCATGTGTACAAGAAACATTTATGTACAACATAGGCCAAAATAAAGGGCAGCCAAGCAGTTCCAAACGTTAAGAGCACCAAGACTATGCCAAGGAGAGGAAGAATAAGTGGAAAGGGGGAAAGGATAAGAATATGGAATCCACTACACTTTAGTGAAAGGATCCCAACAAAAAATTCAATATTTATTGCCACACTGAAGAAAAGTTTTGAAAACTACATCTATATTTGAACATGAAGAACCATAAGAAGGAAGCAAAGAAAAAGAATCTTCTAGCCATAGAGTTGAGGAATTAGGTTGAAAGTAGCTCATACATGCATGCGAATATTATCTACACATAAATGTAAAAGGAGGTGGATCATGGTATCCTTCATCATCGAGAAGAGAAGGACATGACCAAACTCTTCCATATCAAGATTTGGGCTAGGAAGACCAAGATAGACGCTCTATTCAGTTATGGTTCACAAGATAATATCATAGCAATGGATCTTGTTGGCAAGCTTGGATTGGAGGTTCCTGATCATCGTAGCCCATATCCATTGGGATAAGTAAAGAAGGATGCATAGATCAAGCTAGCAAAACAATATAATATTAAATTTCCTACAAGTGATGATTTTATTGATGAAGTGAAATTGGATGTAGTACTCCTTCATGTATTGGAGAAGCATTTGGAATCCCGTACATGTATATGATGGATACAATATTCATGTGGAGAACCAACCAATACTGACTAATCATGGATGGAAATTCCTAGAACATCAATGCATATAAAGGAAAGTAAAATATCTCATTGGTAAGTTCTAACCAAGGAAAGAATTTGACTAGTTCTAGTAAGAAATATGTTTTATTTTTTATACGGGAAAATCGGTCTCGAGAAGAGTCTCTAAAAGTAAATACATAATTGGAAGGGTGTATTAAGGAGTAGAAACATGAATTGTAGTAGTTTCTAAAGGCACACATGGGAGTGTTCCATGATCTTAAAGGGATACCACCTAAGAGGTAAGTGAATCATGAAATTCAATTATGTCTAGACTCCCCTTCCTGAATATTGGGTTGTATAAACAATCCATTATATAAGAAAATGAATTAAAGACGTCATTGTAGAAGTTGTTGGAGATGGGTGTGATTTGACCAAGTACCTCAACTTTTGGGTCACCCATCATAATTGTGACCAAGAAGGATGGGACTTGGACAATGTGTATCAATTACAAGGCATTGAACAAGATTGCACTAAATTATTGGTACCCTCTACCTAGGATGGATAATCTATTGGACTAGCTATGACATGCCAAGTACTTCAGTCTGTTATATTTGAAATCAGGATATCACCAAGTTTGATTCAAAGAAGAAGATACATAGAAGATTGCCTTGAAGACAAGGAAAGGATTCTGTGAGTGGTTGGTTATAACATTTAGTTTATGCAACACACCAACTATAATTATGCTACTAATGAATGTTGTTTTACTCCCTTATCTAGATTCATTTTTTTATTTTATATTTGGATGATATATTTTTTTATGGTGCTACCTATGAGGAGCACATCTCACATCTTGTGTAGGTGTTAGAGACCCCAAAGAAGCACTAGCTACTGGCCAATGTCAATAAATTCAAGTTTGATGAATAGTCCTTGGTGTATCTGGGGTATGTGATCAATGGAGGTGAGCTCAATATAGATCCTACCAATATGGAGGCCATCATGAAATGGCCAATTCCTACAAATTTCATAGATGTTAGGAACTTTGTTGAGGCATCAAAGTACTTGTGGAAGTTCATAGCTTTGTTTTCAATAGTAGTTTCACCACTCCATGTAATAACAATGAGTAGTAAGAGTTTCCATTGGGGAGAGATTAAACATAATTCATTTGATGAGATAAAAATAAATATCATTCAAGCACCAATGCTCACACTACCAAACTTGAAAAATCCCTTCTAAGTGGAGACATATGCATGTGGATATTCCATGGGACAGGTCATGATGTAAGGAGGAAGGATTGTTTCCTATCATTCAGAAGTATTTAATGGGGTAGTCGTCAACTGCCCTTCCTACTACAAGGAGCTCTATTCCTTAGTGAAATCTATCAAAACATGGAAGAGCTATCTGATGGGAAAGGATACCATCATCCACAAAGATCACCAATTTCTAAGTATTTGCAGGACCAGAGTAAGTTATAACAAACTACGAACTACAAATGGATGGGGTTCTTATAGAGATTTCATATAGTCATCAAGTATAAGAAGGGAAGTACAAAAAAGTTGGTATATGTTCTTTTAAGGCCACCCACATCCAAGATTATAACTTTGGGAACTTAAATGCACATGGATCCTTTTACCTAGGCTGCATACTAAGAGTTATACACAAAAGAGGATGAATTCAAGGAGGTTTTTCAACATCTACAGGTCCAACTTCATATAGAAGAAGGTGAAAGAAAGGATGAATATTATTTATATAATGGTTTACTCTAAAACCTCAAGAATCTATCTATCTTTAAAGGTGAATAATTAAATCTTATGAAAGAGGCTCACACCTCAAAGGTTGGAGGAAATTTTTGTGTTGGGAAGACAGTTTCCAACTTACAGAGGTATGTGTGCTAGACCATAATGAAAGAATATGTAGCAATGTATATTAGACAATGTATACTTTTTTGTACCAACAAGTCCACTAACATGAGAAAAGGTCTGTACCATCCCTTACTTATACCTACTCAACCTTGGGAATGTATTTCCATGCATTTTGTGGGAGGTTTACCAACAACCAGGAAGGGACATGACTATATATTTGTGGTAGTTGAGAGGTTTATCAAGACATGCATTCTCATTCCTTGTAAAAATACCATCAAAGGACAACAAGAAGAAAACATTTCCTTTTAAAAAAATTGGGTGCACTTTGGTATACGAAGGAACATCATCTCAAACATGGATACCATATTTCACAGTGCATTTTGGACTACATTGTGGGAGAATATGAACACTAAGTTCAAGAGGTATAAAATATTCCATCCATAGACATATGGGTAGCCAGAAGTAGTCAATATGAATTTGGTGTAGCTTTTGAGTGGTTACAATAAGAAGAATCCAAAGACCTGGGATGAAAATATGATCTCTATACAACACTCTTATAGCATAGAAATCCACACTTCTACTGATAAGTATCCTTTTGGAAATTGTTGTGGATATTTTCCACCTTCACCCTTAGATGTTGTATATGGATGACAAGGCAGAGTGAGGGAGGACCTCAAAAGATATGCATTAAAAAAAAAATTGTTGAGAAGATCAAGTGGATCCATTTGCAAATACATTAGACATTGAATAAGTCACAGAAAAAGTACAAGTCTAGACATGACCAACACATAACAAAGAGAACATTCTGAGTGGGAGACAGAGTACGATTACAACCGAATACAAAAATAATATAGGGTCCTGGTAAGAATATCAAGGATCTGATGTATGGTCCTTTTGAAGTATTGGAAAAGGTCGGATATAACACCTATTGACCTATTCCACCCATTTACATGCACATTTACTTAGTAGTCAATGTGGATAATATCAAACTCTATGAGCCTTCCATGTTGGATCAGGAGGAGGAGTAGGTCCTACCTTTCATAGAGGAATTAGCACCAAATGATTAGGGAGAGTTGGTAGAGGAAAATATTTTTAGAAGCGGTCCAGAACTACAATATAGTGGTAGCATGACCTTTGGTAGATTGGATTAAAGGGACAACTTACAAGAAAAGAAAAGTGGTACTCAAGGGAGAAGCTAGAAGAGAAATTTTCTCACCTTATTTAGTAAATATTTTTAGGACCAAAAGCCTCCCTAAATTAGGAGGTATTATCTGGATTGGATAATTATATTATTTTTCATCTATCTCGATGCTTTAGGGGTGAAAAACATTGGAGGAATCAACATGTAGAACGATTTTAGCGGCTGGTCCAAATTTTGAAAATTGGGTCCAAAAATTGTTTGAAATATTCTAGAGTCATTTTGAGGAATAAAACAACACTTTTTTTTTATGGTTGAGACATTATTATAGAGCTAACTCATGCATTCTACACACTGAAACATTTCCAATGGTGTAAGAATCACCTCAATCAGAGGTCATATGTGAAAGTTATTCCTTTCACAAGTTGACCTACAATATTGATCACCATGGTGCGAGTGGATGCCACGTCAGCCCCCATTACTTAAATGTGTGGGGATATCCACATAATGGATTTTCTAGAACATACTAGAAGGTCCAAACTCGATCACTAATTAAGGGTTGATGAAGTAAACTCCCTAACCCTAGATTACTATCGGTATATGTTTAGTTTAGAGTCTCTAGGAGGAGAAGGATTTCCATTATTTTTCATTGTATCTTGTTCCATAGTTGAGCATAACAAGTTAGAGTGATATTTCATGAACATAACATAGGAGGATATATTTTGTAGAATCCAGATAGTCCATG
>JASDQU010752723.1:42444-52815 GCA_032191745.1 Picea mariana | reverse complement strand
ATTATTTCCAATCATATTAAAAGAAACCTAAAAAATTATAACAACATGATTAGTGGTCTTTGAAATTTTAACTCTTCATATACCTGAAATGTTCATAAGAACAACTAAAGTGTGTGATTTTAACAAGGCCAAAAGTAAGTTACTTTTAAATGCATCATTTTTCAATTCAAAATAGTCTTTGATAGTTTTTTTCACTAACAATCAATTTTCATTTAGGTAAATTTTCTTCAAGGATAGGTAGAGAACTTTTATCCACATGAACACATCTAGGAGTGCTTTTCCACACACCAGATATATGAGGTGTGGAAGTTGGACCAAAATTCTATAACCCATCACCATGACATCGTAGAAATTCATCAAGAGATCGTATCACTTCATTTACCTAATGACCAAGATTGGGAGTGCATTGGACATGTTGGTGGTCATTATGATGAACATCTAATTGTTCAAAATTATCTTGCACTAGAGGATCCTCTTAACAAGAATATTTCATAAAATATGATTATCTTCCTCCATGTAAACTCAGCAACATGAAAAATTTGCAAGTCTTCTTCAACTTAATCATTTTTTATTGATGAAACATTTATTGGAGGTTGGATTGGAGGTTGAATTGATATCAAAATTAGAATGGATTGTACTCGACGCACATGCTTCACATATGGTGACAAAGTAGAGATCAACATGGAATCCATTATGCAAGGAATTGAGGTGGTCACAAAGGAATGTCTATGTTTTTCTATAACCAACTTTGCCTTTTCTCTTAGTTCATTGAATTTTTTAGAGGGTTTCTCCTTCATATAAAACTTTCTTAATTGATTGTATTTGTTTCCCATCTTCATAAGGATCCAATACAACAAGAATTTGATAGAATTTGTTTTCTCATTGACACTAAACTAAAAAAGGTATTACAATAATAGTATTTCATGTGACATGATCATGTTTGTGTAGACAAGGCATTTCTTTTTAGAGACAATAACATTGGGCTTGTGTTATTTTTGTTTTATATAGGTAGGAACACATACATGTTATTATCATGCAAGTTTTAATAGCATGTGCATGTTAATACCATGTGTGCATTATTGTTGCATGTTGGCACATGGGAAGACTCAGGGTTCAAAGCTACAACAACGCACCAACAAAACCCTAACTACCGACCCTTTCAGCAACACCTACGAAGAATATGAAGTCTCACCCGAGGTAGAGGCGGGGGTGGTTGTAGGAATCCGATGTCTGCAACCTTAGCTGGGACACAAATATGTGATTGTAAGACTTTAACAGAGCATTTAGAAGTTACAGTTCATCAATATCATCTTTAGCTTATAGAGAAGACAAACCCTAATAACAGAACGGTGCAATATTCACACAGATCCAATATAATCAAGCATTAAGAACATCAAAATAGGTCAGATCTAGAATTCATTCACATTATTCAGCACTAAGATATCATATCAGATTCATCTAACATACATCAACGAACTAAGAATTTAATTCTATAAACAAAAAAACACCCAAAACGGACAAAGCCACCACAACACATCATATACGTGGTTCACCCCCTCCCTGGGGCTACATCCACCAATTCTTATTCTCTTTATTGTCTTATGTCAATCTTCTACATGCATAGATCCTTGATCTCTTACTCCACAAAGGACAGGAGATGTGCTCACTTCTCTAAATCCTCCTTCCCTAAGTTATAGCACAAAGCCTTCCACAGTCTCTTACAATCACTTGCACTTAGCTCTGCAACTCTTACACAGTATGCATAAATCAATTACAATTACCACTTGCACTTAGCACAATGTCTAGCCTCTCTTCTATCACATAGATCGAACTACTTCCTACATCGCCTAGCTTTCTATTTATAAATTACAAAAAGGGCCTAAACATGGGTAAACCCATGGGTCGACATCCCCATACCCGCTACATAAGCCACAAACCCTAAAATCCCTAAAAACGGGCTGAGATCCCACGATCTCCACTTCGACTTGTGCTCCGCCTTTGACAGTCTGTCAAAGTCCCAAAAGTAGGTCAAACATGACCAAGGATCCTCAAAACTTGGTCAAGGGCCAACAAGCCCCCAACACTCACCTGTTACTTGTCCTGATTCACTCTAGTCTCGGTAGCTCTTCTTCGAAAGCCTCGAGCTGCTTCAACTTGTTATTGTTCCACGACCTCCTGTTCAACGAACTCTTGAATTACTGCTTTGTTGAAAAATCCCTCTAAGTGTTGTTCAGCTGCAGTGATGACTTGCTCCAGTTCTTCTCCTCAACCTTCAATCTCTGTGAATAGTTGGAAAGCCTGATCTTGTATTGGTTGGAGCCTTTGAGTCAGTTCCATGACTTTGCTCTAAATGGTGTGGACCTGTTGTTGAGAAATGCATTTTTCTTGGGATCACTTCATCCTCTCAACAATTGACAGGGGCTTCAACTATGCCTGTACTGTTTTTTCTTGCTACTTTGCCTTCTGGAGCTGTGACTCCAATGCCTTTAACTCAGAATCCTCAGTGAGTCGCTCATAAGTTTGGGAATTGCGATCATTTAGTTGTTTACATTCCATGGTGAGGGCCTTGATTCTTTCAACTGTGCTTTGAGCAGTTTCTTCTCTTTGATCTCGTACATCTGACAGAGTGTTGGGCACTGTTCGTAGCTCTAAGTCTATTATTCTTTGTTGTAGTTGTTGGATAACTTTTGGGATCTGTGCAACTTGATGCTCCACTCGGTCTTCTGCCTTCGACTCTAAGCCCGTCATAGAGCGAAGTGCTCTGTCGACTGCTTCTTTGACTCTAAGTTGTTCTATGAACAACTGTTCTTTTTCTTACTTGGCACGCGCCCTCTCTTCTTCAAACTTGGCTTGAAGGTCCTCCTTCTTCTTTTGTGCAACCCGATGTTGCTCTACCATTTCTTCCTGGGCTTGTTTCAGGGATATTGTGGCCTGGTCTTTCTCAGTTTGTTCTCAACGAAGGTGAACTTCGGTCACATCAGCTAGTCTGAGGAATTGGACAGGCTCATCTCCCAACTCCAGTTCTTCTTATGGTGGGGGCACAGTGGATACTGCGTGACTAGATTGAAGGGCATGTTGTACCCCTCTAAGTTCAACCTCGATTCTATCGTACATATCCTCCTTCTTGGCTTCATGTTTCTGCAATATGTCCTGCGAGGCATCTGCTACAGCTGCGATGATGAAATTGAAGTCATCTACAGTGAGAACAGTCCACATATTAGTGAAGGTGGCTCTGGATTTCTTTCGGGAAGTGGGTTTCATGGAGAAAAGATTCATTTTCTTCAAGGGATCATCCTCATCAACAAGATCCTTGGGCAGTTTTACTTCTCCTTGCTTCTGTTGATCTTCTTTGCCATTTGTCTCTTCTACTTCGTCATCACCCCCCTGTCGAGGTGATGCTGAAGCAGTTTCTTCTAATGCGCTTCTCAAGTCTTGGAATTATTCAATCTTCTTTCTTCTGTTGGTTCGAGCTGTGTGATGTTCTTTGTGAGCGACCTCCAAGCTGTCAAGTTCAGGATAAGATATCTCTACAGGTTCAGTGGGGATGAGGAGCTATGTAGACCAGTCCTTGGTTATCTCTTCAAGGTCCTCCTCTATGAGCTTATAGTATGGTTGAAGCTCCTTTTTATTCTCTTCTACGAGCGCAGTGATATAGATGAAGTGTCGATCTGTGCGAAACTTCATGATAGGTCTAAACCAGTATAGGGTGTTTGACGTCATGTGAGGGATAGCTTTGATGGCCTTATTTAGTTGGAGATAGTACATGTGGAGTACCACGTTTGACTGCCATTATTTTCCCATATCGCTCAAGTACCAAAGCATGGTGAACTTCGAAGCGAGTGGCTCAAACGGCTTGATGTCTGGAAAGGTCGAACCTTCTGGTATCTCCCAAGCGGTAAATGCGATGAGGATCAAGAGCCAGCTAAAGTGGAACTCATAGTCCTGATCTTGAGCTTCGTGGCAGTCTAATTCCAGTTGGTTGACCAAGTACTTCATCCAGTTCATTTGGAGTCCTTCTACACATTTCTCGACGAGGTCAACAACGAATCCTGTGACCTCTGTAGGTCTGTTCTTTCTTACGAGATTTCCTGCGATCAGTTGGTAGGCGAGGAACACTTAGCCATTCTGGATGGAAGATACCTTGTATCCTCACATCCATTATGGTTCTTATCTCCTTTTGGCATAGTAACTTCGCGTTGTTGAGATTCTTTCATAGGGTTGGAGAGTAATACGTCTTCTCTAGATGGGGTAGGTACTTCAGTTTTCTATGATCCTTCTTATGTTCTTTTAACTTCAACATCCAATTTTCTTATTCTAAGTAGCTTTGATTTGTTCTCCTGTTCTTCAATCAAGTGTGCTATCCTCCTAGTCATAAAATATTTTAATTCTTGCTTCTTCTGCTCTAAGACTTCCTCTTCTTTTCTTCTGGTCTGATCCTTTTCAATCCAAGATTTTCCTAGTAATATAGAAAATGGGGCGTTGTTCTCAATAAATTTAACAATCTCCAAATATTCCTCTGTCGAAGTTCTATGAGCACTCATAGATATCTAGGTGAGTCTTCCACATAGGGTTAGCAGCTTTACTCTAAATAATAATATTCCTCCCAATGACAGAATCATAGTAGGCTTTCCTAAAGTTTCCCAAGATCTTTCTGTCATGATATTCACCTATGTTTCCTCATCCAAAACACGGTCAATGTCAAAGTCTCTTATTCTTACTTCTATGCATTCTTTTTCTTTGACGATCTCTAATAAGTTGATATTTATGTGATTATTTACGGTTTCTTTCATTTGTAGTAATACATTCTCTGATTCTTTATGGGGTTCTGCCATGGTCTCAGTTTCGTAACCTTCCTCAGGGTTTTCTTGTCTCATATTCATTCTGTCAAGCTTAGAAATCATTCCATGGAAATCTAAAACTTCATGATCCATAGCTTTACAACAAAGACAACTAGGTCTTCTACTAGGGAATTCCTTAGCAATATGTCTCGGTCTTCTACAATGGTAACAAAGAGTTAATCCTCTCTTTCTTTTAAATGATCCCCCTCCTTTCCTGTACTACACACTAGGATCATAGTAGCTAACCTGCAAAAAATTCTTTCTAGGGTCCTGCATCCATTTGTTAGTCCAAACATTCTTTCTATGCATAGGAATAACATATCTTTCACTATTTTTCTCAGATATACTCATATCAAAACTTCTTTCATCTAGTTGTGCCCTACTTTTCAGGCTAGGACAAAATTTATCAAACATACCTAGATCCATACTTTTGAAACAAAAATTTCCACTTATCTTACTTTTTTAATCAAAACTTTTCACTTTTCTTACATATATCAGAGCACAAATCTTTCAGGTCTTACCTCTTTTCTTCAGATCTGACTCTTCTTCTTGGCACAGAGCTTCACAGGTCAAGTATAATACTATGCACTAGGGCAACAGATCTACACACAAAGATTTCTCTTTTCTTTAGTTCCCAACAATCACAGTTCCAGTCTCAGCAAGGAAACCATTTTTTGGCATAGGGGAAGACCCAAGGTTCAACGCTACAACATTGCACCAACAAAACCCTAACTATCATCCCTTTCGACAACACCTGCGAAAAATATGAAGTCTCACTCGAGGTAGAGGCAGGGGTGGTCGCAGGAATTCAATGTCTACAACCTTAGCTGGGAAATAGATATGTGATTGTAACACTTTAACAGAGCACTTAGCAGTTACAGTTCATTAATATTTGTCTTTATCTTATAGCGCAAATAAACCCTAATAAAAGAATGGTAATTATTCACACAGATCCAATATAATCAAGCATTAAGCACATCAACATAGGTCAGATCTAGAATTTATTCACATTATTCAGCACTAAGCTATCATATCAAATTCATCTAACATACATCAGTGCACTAAGCATTTAATCATATAAACAAGAGAACACCCAAAACGCACAAAGCCACCACAATAAACGATATACATGGTTCACCCCCTCCCTGGGGTTACGTCCACCAATTCTTCTTCTCTTTATTGTCTTCTGTCAATCTTCTATATGCACAGAGCCTTGAGATCTTACTCCGCAGAGGACAGGAGATCTACCCACTTCATTAGATCCTCCTTCCATAACTTACACCACAAAGCCTTCCACCGTCTCTTACAATCTCTTGCACTTAGCTCTGCAAGTCTTACACAGTATGCAAAAATCAATTACAATCACCACTTGCACTTAGCACAATGTCTATCCTCTCTTCGATCACATAGATCGAACTACTTCCTACATCACCTAGCTTTCTATTTATACATTACAAAAAGGACCTAAACATGGGTAAACCCATGGCTCGACTTCCCCATACCCGTTACATAAGCCCAAAACCATAAAATCCCTAAAAGGGGCTGAGATCTCGCGATCTCTGCTTCGACTTGCGCTCCACCTTCGACAGTCTATCAAAGTCTCAAAAGTAGGTCAAACATGACCAAGGATCCTCAAAACTTGGTCAAGGGCCAACATTACAACAAGTCAAAAATAAACCCCAAAAACATTACTTATCCTTTCAATTAACTTCCAAGGTTATTACATGTATAATACTCAGAGAGTTACTTAATTTGGGGTGTTTTCCCTAAGAGTTGAATATGTGTTTCATTAAAATATTTCATGCACTATATGGGTCTCAGGGCATTAATCAGATTCATTGTAGGGAAACAATATCCTCAATCTCAGTCTCTCAAAATTGGTTGGGAGAGAGGAACAACAACCTTAGGCCCTAAAGATATCTTCTCGGGTTGAATTCCCATGAACACTTCCTCAGGCCACTACATAGCAGCAACTATGGTTGTCGATACTTGAAAATTATTCTTGAATGAAAAGAAGTGCCTTAAAAATGTATTGACGCTTCGCAAGATCAATATTCTTAAACAAGTACTCAAGCCAACACGTGGGAACTTTGTTGTGGGTATTTAGCCTCCAAGTGGGATACAGGTACCATGAGTAGGTTTTTTTCATTGGAAAGGTGTTTTGAGGAATAAACATGGATGGGGGGAACAACAACCTTAATCCCTATTGAGCCTTCTCAAGCACGATCACCATGAAAAACACCTAAAAAACATGGCATGAACCCTCTTCAAGGAGTCCTTGACATATGATTGCATTTTAAATGGGTTTAGATGCCTAAACGTGGAAAAGGGAGTAAAAAAGGTATTTAAGACATAATTGAACCTTCTCGAGTTGAAGAGTCATGAGAAAACCCTAGACACGACAATGCAAGGCCCTCGCGAGGGGGTATTTTCCCTAGGAGTTATGTATCAATTGCATTAAAAATTTCCACACACTGTAGATGGGTTTTAAGGCATTGAACATGATCATTATATGGAAAAATCATCCTCATTCCCTTCACATTAGTTGTGGGAGAGAAACAAAAACCTTAAGCCTTAAACATAGCTTCTCAAGCTCAATAACCATGAACGAATCCTCAAACTATCACATAGGAGCATGGATGGAATGTGAGGCCTTGGCCATCATATAAAACTTAAAACAAGTGTCTTAGAATGTTATTGAAGCTTCTAAATATTAATAACCTTGAAAAAGTAATCGAACCAACATACAAGAAATTTGTGGGAGGTTTTTGGCCTCCAAGTGAGATACAACCAGCATGAGTAGTTTTTTTTTTCACTATAAATGTGTGTCAAGTCATAGCAATGATCAAGGTAGAAACAACATCCTTAATCCTTATCGAACCTTCTCAACCTCGAGCGCCATATAAAACACCTAGAAACCATGAAATGAGTCCTCTCTAGGGAGTCATTAATATATGAGTTGGATATGGGCACCATTTCTAAGGTATTGGTCATCATGGACCGGTCTCAGGTCCATGACCATACTTGGTTGAGGGAAACAAGAGCCTATGGTCCTAAACCTTGATTTTGAGGCTCAAGAGCCATGCATGAATTCTCAAACCTCCACATCTGACCTTTGTTGGTTATCAATTGTCACCAAGGATGTCATGGGTGCCATCACTGGGTTAGTTGTGCACCACAAATGTGTTTATAGGTCTAAAAAAGGTCATGAGAGGAAAATAATGGGCCTTGTGCCCTAAACCATGCCTGTTAATATTATTTTCCATGAAAAACACCTACTTCCCACAAAACCTCAAGGCTATAGTGTTGAACACAACCTCAAATGAATACACAAGACCCATATAACCACCATGATTAAACCACAACAAAAGCCCTAAATAATAATGTGTCTCAAGCCCACACCATGAATAATTCTTGGGGCCATATTCAAGGTTCCTTATCATCCGAGTGGGATATGATTCCCATGGGTATATTTTTTGCACTAAAAATGGGCTTCTAGGTGTAAACATGGTCAGTGGGGAACAAGGGGATTAATCCTTAAATGAACCTTCTAGAGTTCAAGTATTGTGGTCAAGGGGGTGGGGGGGTTGGAACTTATGTCATAAATTTCACTTCTTGGGATCAATCTTCATTAACAACACCTCCAAACCATAACATAAACCCTCTCTAAGGTGTCTTTTGCAACAAAGTTGGATATGCATCCCATTGGGATATTTTTCCAAACTAAAGATGGGTTGCAATGCATTGAACATTGTCAAGGAAGAAAAATAAACACCTCATAATATTTTTTAATCTTCTTTGGATTAGGAGCCTTGAATGAGTCCTTGAACCAACACATGAGTCGTTTGAAGGTGTTTTTTACAGGCCTTCAATTAGGATACATGTGCCATGAGTAGGTTTTGTGCAATAGAAATAGGTTTGTATGCTTAAACGTGGTCAAGGGATTATATAAGGGCCTTAATCCCAATTTGAGACTTCTTGAGCTCAAGTATTTTGAAAAAAAATTATACATAGAAACGTGAACCCTTAGTAGAGTTTTTTTTCTTAGGAGTGGGATATGAGTTTGATTAAGATGTTTCATGCATCATGGTTGGGTATTGAGGCCTTGACCATAGTTGTGGCAGGGAAACAACATCCTTAATCCATTAATATTGTTTGGGGGAGGGAAAAAAAAACCTTGAGACCTAAACATAGCTTCTTAACCTTTTGGCACCATGAACACATCGTCAAACCATCACATGAGAGGATGGATGGTTTGTGGATCCTTCACCATCATCAAATACTGAAAAAAAAGTTCCTTATGATCTGATTGAATCTTCTTGGGATAAACATCCTTGGATAAATACTCAATCCAACACATAATATCTTTCTAGGGGGTCTTTAGGATTTTAATGTGATACATGCACCATGAATAGGTTTTTTTAGCTGGAAATGTGTGTCTAAGCATAACCATGGTAAAGAGGTAAGTAACAAGTTTAAGTTCTAATTAAACCTTCTTGAGGTAAAGAACCATGAATAACACCTACAAACAATGACATGAACCTTATCTAGGGATTCTTTCACACCTAAGTTTAATATGGGTCACATTTTGAGGTCTTGAGCATCATGGATGGATATTGTGGGTATGATCATAATTGGGGGAGGGCAACAACATCCTCTGGTCCTAATCCTTTCTTCTTAGGTTCAAGCATCATGGATGAGTCCTTGAACTTCCACATTGTTAGGGATTGGGTGTAACCTGATACAAAACAAATAAATAGAAATGCAGATAATCTAAGAGGAATAAGTTTCAAAGATAAAAGTTGGTGTCTAAAGACATAGTTAAAACACTTAACCACAGGGAATTATGATCAAAAAATCATAATTCATATTGAACACATAATACTTCATGTTCACCTTATATCACTTGTTGATAATGAGCCATGGGGTCTGTTATTTATAGGTTCAATATCTAACCAAGTTTCTTGGAATCGATAAGATCTTGTCCACAAATAAACATAGTTTGCTAGAGTTGACTCCATCAAATAAATGTTGTCTAGTTGGCTCAATAAGGATGATCGACCTGACCGTCCATGTGTCCAACTAAAATTCGATTGCTCAACTGTTGGATCAATTGATCTACTATCTTCGACTGTTGGTCGAATGTCTGACTGAAAGGATTGTTGAATACTTGACTGACTAATGTATATATTTGTTCAATCATTTGATCGATTGTATCTAGGAGAAGTGTGATGAACCATCATAATGTGAGGTTCCAAAACCCCCCCATCAACACACGACTTTGAAGATTCAGGGGGTTAAACTAAGTCAGTAGGATAGCCCCCATAATTGCATCTTTTTGAAGCCCAAGCATCGTACATAGCTTGATAAAATTAGATTTAGATAATGGCTTAGTAAAGATATCAACTACCCAATCATTTGTGTTTCAATAGATAAGAGAGACAATATTCTCATGAACCAACTTTCTCAAATAGTGAGCATGGATCACAACATGCTTCATCTTACTATGTACAATAATGTTTTCAACAACTTG
>JASDQU010752723.1:8091-35478 GCA_032191745.1 Picea mariana | reverse complement strand
GGACCCTATATTCTTTTTGTATTCAGTTGTAACCGTACTCTATCTCCCACTCTGAATGTTCTCTTTGTTATGTGTTGGTCATGTCTAGACTTGTCCTTTTTCTGCGACTTATTCAGTGTCTAATGTATTTGCAAATGGATCTACTTGATCTTCTCAACAATTTTTTTTTTAATGCATATCTTTTGAGGTTCTCCCTCACTCCGCCTTGTCATCCATATACAACATCTAAGGGTGATGGTGGAAAATATCCACAAAAATTTCCAAAAGGTTACTTATCGGTAGAAGTGTGGATTTATATGCTATAAGAGTGTTGTATAGAGATCATATTTTCATCCCAGGTATTTGGATTCTTCTGATTGTAACCACTCAAAAGCTACACCAAAGTCATATTGACTACTTCTGTCTACCCATATGTCTATGGATGGAATATTTTATACCTCTTGAACTTAGTGTTCATATTCTCCCACAATGTAGTCGAAAATGCACTGTGAAATATGGTATCCATGTTTGAGATGATGTTCCTTCGTATACCAAAGTGCACCCAAATTTTTTAAAAGGAAATGTTTTCTTCTTCTTGTCCTTTGATGGTATTTTTACAAGTAATGAGAATGCATGTCTTGATAAACCTCTCAACTACCACAAATATATAGTCATGTCCCTTCCTGGTTGTTGGTAAACCTCCCACAAAATGCATGGAAATACATTCCCAAGGTTGAGTGGGTACAAGTAAGGGATGGTACATACCTTTTTTCATGTTAGTGGACTTGTTGGTACAACAAAGTATACATTGTCTAATATAAATTGCTACATATTCTTTCATTATGGGCTAGCACACATACCTATGTAAGTTGGAAATTATCTTCCCAACACAAAAATTTCCTCCAACCTTTGAGGTGTGAGCCTCTTTCATAAGATTTAATTATTCACCTTTAAAGATCGATAGATTCTTGAGGTTTTAGAGTAAACCATTATATAAATAATAGTCATCCTTTCTTTCACCTTCTTCTATATGAAGTTGGACCTATAGATGTTGAAAAACCTCCTTGAATTCATCATCTTTTATGTATAACTGTTAGTATGCAGCCTGGGTAAAAGGATCCATGTGCATTTAAGTTCCCAAAGTTATAATCTTGGATGTGGGTGGCCTTAAAAGAACATATACCAACTTTTTTGTACTTCCCTTCTTATACTTGATGACTATATGAAATCTCTATAAGAACCCCATCCATTTGTAGTTCGTAGTTTGTTATAACTTACTCTGGTCCTGCAAATACTAGAGAAATTGGTGATCTCTGTGGATGATGGTCTCCTTTCCCATCAGATAGTTCTTCCATGTTTTGATAGATTTCACTAAGGAATAGAGCTCCTTGTAGTAGGTAGGGTAGTTGACGAATACCCCATTAAATACATATGAATGATAGGAAACAATCCTTCCTCCCTGCATCACGACCTGTCCCATGGAATATCCACATGCATATGTATCCACTTTGAAGGGATTTTGCAAGTTTGGTAGTGCGAGCGTTGGTGCTTGAATGATATTTATTTTTATCTCATCAAATGAATTATGTTTAATATTTCCCCAATGGAAACTCTTACTACTCATTGTTATTACATGGAGTGGTGAAACTACTACTGAAAACAAAGCTATGAACTTCCACAAGTACTTCGATGCCTCAACAAAGTTCCTAACATCTATGAATTTTGTAGGAATTGGCCATTTCATGATGGCCTCCATATTGGCAGGATCTATATTGAGCTCACCTCCACTGATCACATACCCCAGATACACCAAGGACTATTCATCAAACCTGAATTTATTGACATTGGCCAATAGCTAGTGCTTCTTTGGGGTCTCTAACACCTACATAAGATGTGAGATGTGCTCCTCATAGGTAGCACCATAAAAAAATATATCATCCAAATATAAAATAAAAAAATGAATCTAGATAAGGCAGTAAAACAACATTCATTAGTAGCATAATTATAGTTGGCGTGTTGCATAAACTAAATGGTATAACCAACCACTCACGGAATTCTTTCCTTGTCTTCAAGGCAATCTTCTATGTATCTTCTTCTTTGAATCAAACTTGGTGATATCTTGATTTCAAATATAACAGAGTGAAGTACTTGGCATTTCATAGCTAGTCCAATAGATTATCCATCCTAGGTAGAGGGTACCAATAATTTAGTGCAATCTTGTTCAATGCCTTGTAATTGATACACATTGTCCAAGTCCCATCCTTCTTGGTCACAATTATGATGGGTGACCCAAAAGTTGAAGTACTTGGTGAAATCACACCCATCTCCAACAACTTCTACAATGACGTCTTTAATTCATTTTCTCATATAATGGATTGTTTATACAACCCAATATTCAGGAAGGGGAGTCTAGAAATAATTGAATTTCATAATTCACTTACCGCTTAGGTGGTATCCCTTTAAGATCACGGAACACTCCCATGTGTGCCTCTAGAAACTACTCCAATTCATGTTTCTACTCCTTAATACACCCTTCCAATTATGTATTTACTTTTAGAGACTCTTCTCGAGACCGATTTTCCCATATAAAAAGTAAAACATATTTCTTACTAGAACTAGTCAAATTCTTTCCTTGGTTAGAACTTACCAATGAAATATTTTACTTTCCTTTATATGCATTGATGTTCTAGGAATTTCCATCCATGATTAGTTAGTATTGGTTGGTTCTCCACATGAATATTTTATCCATCATATACATGTATGGGATTCCAAACACTTCTCCAATACATGAAGGAGTACTACATCCAATTCCACTTCATCAATAAAATCATCACTTGTAGCAAATTTAATATTATATTGTTTCGTTAGCTTGATCTATGCATCTTTCTTTACTTATCCCAATGGATATGGGCTATGATGATTAGGAACCTCCAATCCAAGCTTGCTGACAAGATCCATTGCTATGATATTATCTTGTGAACCACAATTGAATAGAGTGTCTATCTTGGTCTTCCTCGCCCAAATCTTGATATGGAAGAGTTTGGTCATGTCCTTCTCTTATCCATGATGAAGGATACCATGATCCACCTCCTTTTACATTGATGTGTAGATAATATTCTCATCCATGTATGAGATACTTTCAACCTAATTCCTCAACTCTGTGGCTAGAAGATTCCTTTTCTTTGCTTCCTTCTTATGGTTCTTGATGTTCAAATATGGATTTAGTTTTCAAAACTTTTCTTCAGTGTGGCAATAAATATTGAATTTTTTGTTGGGATCCTTTCACTAAAGTGTAGTGGCTTCCATATTCTTATCCTTTCCCCCTTTCCACTTATTCTTCCCCTCCTTGGCATAGTCTTGGCGCTCTTAAAGTTTGGAACTGCTTGGCTTCCCTTTCTTTTGGCCTATGTTGTACATAAATGTTTCTTGTACACATGCCTCATCCACTGTCCTTGGCTAAAAATGCACCAATTTATTTCATATATGGTTATGTAGACCCCCTGGATACTTGAGGAATACATCGAGGTTCTTGGGATATATACCCAACATGATGGCCATGTTTCTAAAATCAGTGGTGTACTTCTGTACAATTTTCCCTTGCTTTTGCTTGAAGTAGTGCCACTAGATCCTATGGTCCTCTTCATACCTAATACAATAGAACTAGGACTTAATGAGGGTTTTGAAATCCTCCCACTTAGTTACTAGTGGATCACCCTCTAGCCTAAGTGTCTTTCCATGACTTTCCCACCAGGTTAAAGCATGGCCCTCTAACTTCAATCTAGTGAATGATATATTTTGTTATTAATCTATATGGTGAATGTTGAAACAAAATTCTAGTTGCTACAACCAATGATTCAATTTTAATTCATCTATATCACCTTGGTATGGCTTTATGTCCACTTTCTCTTCCATATTGAATAGGGACTGTGAAGGGTTTATGGCATTGGAAATCAACTTCTCTTTCTTGTTTTCGTACTGTCATTCCTTTTCCGGGTCTTCATTATTTCCTGATTTCTCATCAGATATGATCTTTGAGTTTAAGCCTCCAACTTCTTTGAACAGTCTAAAATTCCTTGCTAGAGCCACCATGAGGAGATACATATTGAGATATATGTCATTGAATTTCTCTTCCAACCAAAAAAATATCTCCTCTGTCGAATATTGAGGGTTTTTATGAATAGACTTGTAGACCATGGCTATGGTTCTATCACTTTCTTCTTAAACCTGTTTATGCATCCCTCCAGCTTTCCTCAAATACCTAAAAAAAAATTATTTGATACCAATATGATCTGTAAACTGTCATGGATATTTCACTGGAAGAGTTCATCATAACATATCTAATAAAATACCAAAATATTTACTGTGAAGGTTTATTTTTCTTTTGATCTCATATTCTTTAATTATTGTTTTTCCTCTTAAAATGTATGAAATAGTTGAAATGCAAAAAAATAGAGAATATAAATAAATACACACACCATCAATAAATAAGCACAACATATGACCTGGGAAACCCAATATGGGAGAAAAACCAACTAGAAGGTGAGGCTACTCTTCTCTCTTTTCTTCAAATGAAAGTACAAAGAAAGAGGCACTCTCTATGGAATTTCCTTTGACATTGTGGCCTGTATAGATTATAAAAAATATCTCATTCTCATTTATGGTAAAAAAAACACCATTTTCCACTATTATACTTAGCTATGGAACAATATACAATGCAAAATAATGGAACCCTTTCTCCTCCTAGCAGCTCAGTATTTAACATGTCCTAATAGTCATCTTTGGTTAAGGCATTGACTTCCTCAACCCTCAATTACTAATCACGTTTGGACCTTATAGAATGTTATAGAAAATACACTAAGTGGATAACGCCACACGTTTAAGTAACGGAGGATGACATGGCATCTAATACCAGCATGGTGATCAATACAGTTAGTCAACTTGTGGGAGGCATAACGTTCGCATACGAACTCTGTTTGAGGTGATTCTTGCACTCATGGAAATTTTTCAATGTGTATAATGTAGACAATGGCTCCATAGTAAGGTTTGGACAATAAAAAAGTGTCAATTGATGCCTCAAAATGGGTCTGGAATATTTTAGACGGTTTTCTGGACCCAAATTTCCAAATTTGGAGCAGCCGCTAAAATGGCTCTAGAATGTTTTACATTAAACAATCAAAATTGGAAAAATCTACCATGAGAGCATGTGGATAGTGTGATCATGTTGGGATTTCCAAATCATTCTTACAAGAACTTACAACACTGAATTCTGCTACTTGGTTTTGTTTTTATTCCCCAAGACCAATTTTCCATGTGCCCTTGAGACACTTGACCTAAATGAAATTTGGAGGACAAAATGAAAAACATGAATCAAAAAGACACATTGTTAGTTGTAACATGTCTAGTTCAATGGGTCCATCATCACTATCTAGCCAATGGGGTTTAATTCACCACCTCTCAAGTTTTGACCCATGGATATAAAGGATTGTGTTATTATGTTATCTTGTGTCTTTTCATCATCTTGTGCCTTTTACCATATCATATTTGGATTGTAATGTAAGTTTAAGAATTGATATTGAAATATTTCATTTATGCCAAAAACCATGAGGGATTTTTAACCGTTGTACCCCTAGGATTTGAGAATCACTAGCATTCTAGGAGAGAAGATGACACATATGAATATTTTATACAAGCATTTTCAGTCAAAGTAGCCCTTTAAACCTCAGTTAGATCAACTTCATTTGAATCATTTTCCATTTATTTGACCATCTCCTAGTCTACTTCATACAAAATCCATTATAGGTTGTGTTGGTGCATTATATACGCCTAGTGAAAATTCTAAGAAATAAGAGTCTATGTGCCATATAGTGTCTTCTTGGTTGGAGAGATAAATTGTGCTGCATTTTCATTTCTACACAATTATGAACTTACATACACAATATTTAGATTATGGTGTGACAAAAAAGTGAATGTAAAATCAATCATATACACATGATGACGATAAATTGGATAATAACTCAACTCAACCTCCTAATTACTAAAGTAAATCTATATAACAAGATACCAACAACAAGAAACATGACAACAACAAAGAATTGATCTTGTGGTCCCTTTTAGTATCTAAAAATGGGGTATAAATGATATAGTAACTTGATACTAATAGATTCATTTCCCATATGTCTAGCTATAAATTACATAAGTGTACAAATTAGGTAAGCTGGAAAGGATGAGGGGAAGAAGATGTATCATGAACATTAGACTCCCATACTATCTTGTCTATCCATGCTAATGAACTCACATTGAATTTGAACAATGTGTTGGTGATGAGGATGTACATGCCAAGGTAGTGTGACAATATCTGAGTGTGACCAAACATGTGAATTGGACAACTAGGTCATTATTATGAGACTAAAATATAAGATCTTCTATGGCACAATTCCAAAATAGTAATACATCATTCTATGGTATAATGACAAAATTTTAAGTATAATATATCATTCTATTTTGTGTACCTCATGACTTGCTTAATCTACTAGAGGCTTTCCAACCATCCATATTGTCCTCTTATTTGATTTATCCTCAATTTCCTCATTAAATATTCTAGTTACCCTCTCACTATGGTTTTAACATGTCGAGTTAGTAATCTTGTTAGTTGATGGTTTAGTTGAATGACCTTATATAATGAGTGTCATGTAAGAAACGAGACATTGTTACACCTACAAAAAATATGGGGTTCAACAAAGTTGTTTAGTGGTGACTAAGACTTTTGATTGTTGAAATTCAAGCATCTTACAAAAACTATTGAGTTTTCTATTTTTTTCTTGTTATATACCCATCTCCCTAAACTCTTATATATGCCAAAACTTACTACTTCACCAAAATACCATGGGTTGGATTTCGAGGTCAGACTTTGTAAAGAATATGAAATTTTGAGTACATCATCATTCATCATAGACATCAAATAAACAAAAAATCGAATAAGAGAACAATATTAATAGAAAACAAATACAAAAAGAATTCATTATACATGTCCAAAGTTGTGTATATATATTCAAAATTGGTTCAGTTGTACATTTTTTACAAAGTATCATGTCATGCCAAAGATAATAATTCCACCCCATGCCAAACCATTAAAGAATGATAGCCCATGCCATAGTCACAAAATGGTTCCTCGTGTTCAAAATGTCCCATCATGGATCAAATATATAGTGGGTCATTCATTGACCCCTACTACCCTCTCCACTAGCTTAAGCATCCCCAAAGATGATTTTACTCATCTTTGAACTAGAGGAAACTTGAGTCTTCTTGCATGTATGAGTGGTGTGGCTTTCTATAGACTAGAAAAGAAACATCATCCATATAAATTTTTTCCACAATTCTATCAATTATCACACTTACAAAATACATATCGAATTCAATATAAAAAAACTCATCATAGATGGCATTTCAACTCATGAGGGAATTTCCCTCCTCCTTGACCCAAACCTCACTGTGATGCCTCCTTACAAAACTTGCAAGAATCAGTTAATGAAAAATAAAAATATCTAAAATTTATTACATCCATTCGAGATAATAATTTCATAAACTAATTATCTCACCATTAATAGCTTAGGCAATGGAAGATATTTCCCTTCATGGATAGGTGGTGGAGAACCCAGTTGAACAACCTCCTTTGAGGAAACAATGGGGGACATATAGATGTAGTTAAAACAATTGTAGATGTATCCATTTTAGATGTAACTACAATAAATACAATGGTAGTTTATACACTAGTGGATGTTATAATGGTGTTTGTAATAGGGTGGATGGTTGAAACCATAATATACTGGTGGAATGGAAAGTTGGTGGGGGTGGGCAGTAATAAACCACCATGGTTGTAGTATCAGATAAAGTACCCAAGGGAGAGAAAATGGAATGTTGATATATGTGGAAGGGTGGTTAGGGACCAGAACCACCTTATATTGTGGGGTGTATCATGTGGGTGCAGGATGGAAAGGGAAACATAGTCATGATGAATTGAAGAAGAATGGTGGGGACTACATACACATTTCAAATAATATGTTAAATCTTTACAAAACCATGAAAATAAACAAAAATAAGAGAACAAATTTTACATTAAAATCATATTTAACTTGATAGATAATACCTAAGTATGGATATGGTTACTTAGTGTCTTCATTTCCTACCTAAGAAAACATGAAAACATTATAATTGAGTTATCATTAATGACTTGGACATTTTCAAAACAATAATTTTTTAAATCCTACTAAGTCTTCATAGAACTAGGGAAGCTCTAAGTTGGTGCCATAAGACATTGATATTCATTTAATTCTCACTCGAGTATTAAAAAAATGTTATGCAGTTCCATAATATGAAACTAACACAAAATAAATATGGGGTTTCCAAGAAAATACAAAAGGAAACAAGACCAAACACTAAACAAAAAAAAAGGAAAATACCATGTGGAACAGGAAAAGGAAGATAATGGTGAACAACAAGGAAGATGCAATGAAACCAAAACGGATTTCTTGGTAAAAACAAAACAAAAATGTCAAATAAGGAGAGGTCTTTGTCACCGCATAACGTTTTTAAGACAACTTACAAGCTCCAATTGGCAAGCCCTCCTATGTATAAAGAACAAATCAAGATACCTTGAAAGAAATTGGGGTTTCCCACTTCCAAGAGAAGAGTGACATGAAATATTTACAATCCAACATCCTTAAACTTACAAAAAGAAGGGATTTCCAAGAAAATCCACAAGGAAAGAAGAGAAAATAGTAAATGAAACATAAGGAAAAAACCATGTAGAATGAGAAGAGGAGGATGAAGGAAAACATCAATGTAGGGGTAATGAAACCACAAGGTATCAATCACTAAAAATAAAACAAATTTGAGAAATAAGGAGAGGTATTTGTCACCACTTAATGTTTTTTAGATTTCTTGCAAGCCCACCCATGCATAAAGAATAAGTGAGGAGACCTTGAATTTTTTTTGGGTTTCCCACTTCCATGAGATGAGTTTCATTAAATATTTATGAGCCATCATCCTTACACCTACCAAAAATATTGGGTTTCCAAGAGAATCCACAAGGAAAGAAGGCCAAACACTTAAAGAAACACAAGACAACTACGATGCAAAATGATAAGTTGAATATGAAGGTGAAAACAATGTACATGAAATAAAACCATAAGGGAGCACTTAGTGAAATGAGAATAAATTTGAAAAAGAGGGAGTGGTATTGGTCATGACTTTGATTTTTTGAGGTGACTTTCAAGCCCAAATTGGCAAGCCCAACTATGCACAAGGAAGAAGTGAGGATACCTTGAAGGAATTTACATTTTCCTACATCCATGAGATGAGTGGCATGGAATATTTATGAGACACCATCCTTACATGTACCCAAAGGATGGGGTATCCAATAAAAATAACAAGGGAAAAAAAATAGACACTAAAACAAATACAAGGAAAAGACCTTGTGGAATAAGTAGAGGTAGAGAAATATGATTTAGGACTAGGGATGACATTAACAAGTAAAAGTGGATGGGGAGGAACGAGACTGGAGAAACTGCAAGATAGGGTTTGGTAGACACGACCACAACAAAGGATGGCATGAGTACCAAGGGTGGCGGTAATGGAACCCCCTCATACAAGCAGGTAGTAGTATACAGAGGGAAAGGCCCACGAGGCATAGTTTTCAAGACACCAATGACAAGAACCTCAAGATTGGAAATGAAAAAGAGTTAGGAAAGTAACCAGAGGAAAGGCAAAAACATGGGGGAAGAAACTAGAGAACCTCAGAATGTTGCACAAGAAACAGCAAGCCCCAATGGGGCTGAAAGACACAACCCATTTAAACCAAATAAAATAATGATACCCAAGGTAATACTAAATGATATGCAAATGCAATTCTACAAGGACTAGATGAAGACTCATGCGCTAATCTGCAAGTTTATGTGGTTGTGTCCAACAGAAAGAATGTTGCACAGCTGGATTAAATATCAATGGAATCCAAGTGGAGAAGTGGATCTCCACCTGGGCTCAAAAGGATTCTTTACAACAATTTTTATGAACCTAGAAGATAGGCATAAGATCTTTGGGGGGGGGGCATACTTCCGTGCCTCATCAAGACTGTACATGCGACCATGGAAGGAAAACTTCTCCCCAGAAAAAGAAACCTTCAAAAATGTGCCTGTATGGATGAGAGTTTACTCTTTGTTGTTAGATTATTGGTTACCCTCCACCTTTGAAGCAATAGGGAACAAACTGGGAAAATATATGAAGACATCAGAAGTAACCCTAAAAGGATGGTACACCTCCTATGCAAGAATATTCATAGAGATGGATGTGTTGGGGGCAATCCAATAAGCCATAATCTCAGAATTCAAGGATGAGGAATGGATACAAAACATTGACTATGAGAAGATCCCTTTAAGATATTGGATATGCCATGAACATGGGAACCTAATCAGGAAATTCCCACTCATCAGAAAACAAGAAGAGAAGAACACCAAACTACAGCAGGATGAAGATGGGTTTATAAAACCAAACCAGAGAAACAAAGCTAACAAGAAACAAAGTAAAACCCCAACAGGGAGAAACTACGAGGTTAGGAATAAAGGAGAAGGACGGGACAACACCAATAGAGAGGAGGAAAGAGGAAAGGAAAAAACAAAATCTAAACAAGCGAGAAAACAAGCTACCAATGAGGATACATATAGCCCAAGAAAGGGGATGGGACAAGGGGGTAGCGCAACTATTATTGAAGGAGAAACTAGAGATACCCCCACCCCCATGCAGGAGGTAGACAAAGACGCAGAAATGAATCCAAGCGAGGTAGGAACAAAAGACCCTGATCTCAGAGACATCGTGGAAAGGGAAGGGATCGACCTCCCGAACATATTGGAGCAATGGAAAAGGATGGGCGTTGATACCATCCAATACCTGTTTTTCCTAAGAGAGGAAGCGAAATCCAGAGGGTTCAAGCGCACGCACGGGGATATAGGACACCTAGGAGTCAAAACAGGCGAAGGACAACCACAACTCTCACCCAAGCAGACAAGAAGGAAAAAAGGCAGGAAATAAAACAACGTAGATCTCTGGGAACTAGGATCTCTACTGATAAACTCAAGTAAGATCAAAAGGTTGTTTCCCAACTCCCCCCCACATGTTTAAATGAATATTATAACATGGAATATAAGAGGCCTAAACAACCCACGAAAGCAGAGAATTCTTAGAAATTGACTTAGGAAGGAACAACCAGAACTCTGTTTTATCCAAGAGACAAAATGCAGTGTAGATAGAATGGAAACAATCGAGAAAAAACATTGGAGCAAGTACAATATGGTGGTTTTCAAACGACAACAGATGGCAGGAGGGATCCTCACATTGTCGAACTCGCAAGTGATGAAACTAATAGCAGCCGAGGCTACCAGGCACACATTATCGGTTAACATGCAAATCATTGGAAATACAGAGATGATCCTATGCACTAACGTGTATGGACCCCAAATACTAGAGGAAAAGAGAAGAATGCTTCTATACCTAGAAGAACTAAAAAACCACTCTAGCAACCTCTACTGGATCCTGGCAGGATATTTCAACATCATCACATCACTTGCAGAAAAAAAATGAGGCACCAGGAGGTTGGATAGAGATGAAGAAGATTTCTCAACATTCATAGACACAGCAGAGATGGTGGACATCAGAACCAATAATAGACACTTCACTTGGAACAATAAATAGATAAATCAACATCAGGTTGTGAAAATAATGGACATATTCTTGGTGTCGAAATCCATCATGATGCAGGGGTTAAATTTAGATTGTAGCATCCTTCCCTGGGGAGGTTCTAATCACTAGCAAGTCCAACTAGAAGCGGACTTCCCAACCACCACGAAGAATAGACTGTTCAGATTTGAAATTCTGGATTGAACACCCACCTTTAAGGAGAACATCTACTAGTGGTGGTGGGAGGAACAACCAGATAAAGGTACATGGATGTTAAAACTCTATAAGAAACTAAAGTACATCAAATATAAGTTGAGGGAGTGGAACAAGGAAATCTTTGGCAACATAAACCAAGAGAATAAAAATATTGATGACAGAATGAGAAAACTCCAGGAAGTTTGCATAGCAGAGGGTTACACAGAGGAACAAAAAAAGGAAGATATCAAAATGACCCAGGAATTGGAAGGAATATGCCAACATGAAGAAATTATATGGTGCTAAAAATCCCGAATCAGATGGCTAAAGGAAGGAGAGAGGAACACCAAGTTTTTCCATAGAACAACCATTGCTAGAAGATCCCACAAAAAAATCCCAAAAATTAAGGATCGGGATGGGATCGAGCGAGAATCCCATAAGGAGATAGAGAATACCTCGGTAATCCACTTCCGTGGGATAGCCCAGGAACCCAACAAATATAGAACTGAGGCCATTCAAATAATTCACAGAACATCCTTAGAGTAATCACCGAGGAACATAATAACAAGCTAAACAAGCCCATAGCTAAGGAGGAAATTGATCAAGTAATAAAAGAGATGCCCAACGGGAAAGCCCCAAGCCCAGATGGTTTCACAGTGGAATTATTCAAATCCTGTTGGGAAGTGGTCAAACACGATGTGTATAGGGTTCTAGAGGACTCTAGACGGTTGACCTCCATCCTAAAAGCGTTAAATGCCACAATGATTACTCTAATCCCCAAATAACATGAAGCAAGGACCCCTGACCGATACAGACCCATATCATTATGCAATGTGGTTTACAAGATAATATCTAAAGTCATAGCCAATATATTGAAACCCCTCCTACCCACACTGATTTCACAAGAACAGGCGGGTTTTGTGGAAGGTCGACAAATCATGGACAACATCATCCATGCTCATGAGATAATTCACACCCTGAAAATCTAAAGGAGAGGGGGGATGCTAATACAACTAGACCTAGCAAAATCCTATGAAAAAATCAATTGGCACTACATGGTTAAGACTCTCGAAGCTTTTGGTTTCTCCCAACACTGGATCAACTAGATTATCAGCCTAGTCTCAACGACAAGTTTCTCGCTCCTGATAAATAGAGCCACAGCCAAGCCCTTCTGTCCTATTAGAGGCATCATACAAGGAAACCCGCTATCCCCCTTCATGTTCATCTTGATGATGGAAGGTCTCAGTCGGAGCATTAAAAGCACAACAATAGGAGGAGAAATTACAGGCCTCAAACCTTTCGAAAACTACCCTACTTCCAATAGTTTGTGGACGATACCTTACTCCATGGCATACGCACGGTCAAGGAATAAAAATTTTTTAAAAGGATCTTAGAAGAGTTTGGGGAAGACTTGGGAGCCGAGATCAACCATTCCAAATCAATGATCTACTTTTTCAACACCAACCCTACTATCCAACGAAACCTGGCAAATATTTTGGGCTTTCAGAGCAAAAATGTCCCAACTAAATACTTGGGCATCCCCTTGATGGACAGAGTTTACAAAATGGCAACATGGGAAGGAGTGATTAACAAGCTATATGAGAGGGTTAAAAACTGGACGTATAGATCCCTCAACCTAGCAAGGAGAATGGTACTGACCAAGATGGTTCTTCAAGCAATTCCAACCTACATGATGTCAGTATTTCCCACCCCCAAAGGGATATTACAAAAAATAAGGACCATCCAAATGAACTTCCTATGGTGAGGAGCGGAAACTAAGAAAAAATGGGCCCTGGTGGCTTGGGAGAAGGTTTGGAAGCCAAAATGAAAAGGAGGACTAGGATTACAAGATCCACATAACCAACGAAGCCTATGGGGTGAAACTTTGGTGGCTATGGGTTAAAGAAACTTCTACCCCATGGGCAATCCTCTGGAAGGCCAAGTATTCCCCAGACATAAATGACCAGGACCGAATTCATTTTATGGGCACCAGGGAGGTATCAACAATCTGGAACCTAGCTTGGTGCAACAGGACCTCATTACAGACACACAACTTCTGGGAAGTAAGGAATGGTTAAATAGCTAGATTCTGGGAGGATGCTTGGAAACAGGAACCCAAGATGGGAAATCCGGATAGGGAGGAACTCCAACAGGACATGATCGCGTAAGGCAAAACCATCGTCTACCACTATTGAAAGAAAGAAACAGATCGAAACAGATGGAGAATCTAGGATAATTTCAACTCCCAAACTAGAGATCAGACCACAACCATCGCGAAAGAGGTGGAGGTGGAAATGAGGAAAAGGAAAATTGCAGTCTCGGATGAAGAAGACCAATTAAGATGGGACCGGAAAAATGGTGGGGAATTCAACTTGAAGGAAGAACAACATTATATATAGGACCCAGACCAAGAAGATCCAACACAACTATGTGATAATCTTGGGAGCAACCCTCAGTGGCTAAAAATAAAAATCTTCAAATGGTTAGTACTTCACAACTGAATTCTAACCTGGGAAAACCTAAGAAAAATGGGCTTCATAGGTCCTTCATGGTTCCACCTCGATCAAACCAAGGAGGAAATAAAAAATCACCTCCTCGATGAATGTAGTTACACAACAGAGATCTAGGACTAGGCGGAAGGTATTTTTTGACAGTCCAATAGGACCCGAGGTAACATCTGTGCAACCATCAATAAATGGCATGAGAGTTTAGCGAAAATGAAGAGGTGAATATATTTTGGACTCTCATTCCGAGGATGATCATATGGACAATATGGAAAGAAATGAACGACACATCTTCAAGAATGAAAGACTTTCGGAAAGGAAAATCAAAGAAAAAATAATCTCCATGACAAGAGAAATGGTTTAGAGCTGCAACTACCAGAATTGGAATGCACAACTCACAGGACGAGACTCTAGATTCCTAGAAGCTTTTCACCTAAAAGATGGGCGCAACTGTACACAAACAGGGCGACGAACACCGCAACTCCAACTAGGTGAGCGCAACTGGAACCCCCCTCTAACAGGGTCACTCAAGTTGAATTTTGACGGGGTGGAAAAAGGAAACCCAGGCATGACAGGAGTGGATGGGGTTATCAGGGATAGTGGTGGCAACATAATCCGGCTGTACACCGAAAATATGGGAAAGTTAACTAACAACGCCGTGGAATTCGGAGCCCTAGAGATCGGACTCGAGATCCTAAGCCAAGAAAGGATGACAAACACAATAGTGGAAGGTGACTCCACCTTGTTAATCAACACGGTGAAGAGACTCCAAAATGGCACTAGAGTGGGCAAAGTCAGAGACACTAGCGCTTGGCACACTCCCTGCAAAAAATCAAGGAGCATTTGCAAAAGATGAATATAGTGGATTTGCACTGGGTACGCAGGTCAATGAATGGCTTGGCGGATAGAATCGCTAATGAAGGGGTTAGCAAGGAAGATTCAGAGTTAGGCACCACCTGGAGCAACATCCCAAATGGTAAATTCAGAACATACTGCACACAACTAGCGACAAAAGACCATGACGGAAGCTTAAGTACGGAAGGTCACATTGAGAGGAGTGGCGCAAGGCCAATAGGTGGGCATGACGAATTCAGGTAGAATCTTCATGGCCAACACCCAATTACAAGTGACAATGCGGGATCTGACCACACAACAAATGGAGGTACGACCTCAAGGTCAAATCAGTAGTAAGAAGTGCAAGGTTAAGGTAGGGGAAAGTACAAATGGGACTCAGCAGGCCGTGAGTGACATAGGACAAATTTTTTTACCACACACCAGTAGGATCACACCCCTTCCAAGAATAGGTACGGTGAAGAGAAAAGTTGGTTACAAAACAAGGAGGGGAAAAGGCCGGCACAAGGATAAAGGCCGGACTGTCATGGTCACACATATCGATATAGGGAAAAAGGATGGGAAGGACCACCTCTATAGGAACACCATGATTGCAAGGACAAGCTTGCAACAGGATAATTCCTAAAAGAGACAAAACACTAGGAATCGACGCAGTTGGACAAACCACAGTAAAGGAGGCCACCATAAAAACAAGGGTCCGAAAAGAAAGAACCCCTGGGTTGATAGGAACATGATGAGAATTCAGGGAAAGAACCACCACAACCTAGCCAAGATGGTGTGTATGAAGAAAACACACATAAAAAAAACCACCCAGATGGATGAAAATCTGATAAGCCAAAGGAAAATTTCAAGGATGGAGAAAGCAGTCCGAGACACCAAGGGCACCTTCCAGGCACTGCTCGAACTGAAGGGTCAAGCGACCATCACCATATGGGAGAAGGAAATCATTGCCAAGCGCAAAGGGAAATTGTGGGAGGAATTGAGACAAGAAGCAGACTGGATAATGGACCCAAGGACCACGCAGTCCAGGGAAACACTTTACCCCAAGACATTAGAGATGGCCTAGCAGACAAATATGTTAATAGCCAAAGTGAGCACAAAAAAGAAAGCTGCCAGCCGGAAGGGTAACAAGGCACAAAAAAAATTGTTAAAATAAATCCTGAGTCGCCTCAGCACCCTGGACGCCAGTACAAAATGAATTGCAGAGGACCAAAAGAATCAGAAGGAGAAGCTAGAATGAATGGATACCAAATTCCACTTATACTTGCGCTACGTCCACCATATGGACATTACTCCTGCTTATGGGAATGGAGCACCAACCCGGATCAGGAAGACCCACACGGTGGCCCAGCAGGAGGAGAGAAAGGAAAAGGCAAAAGAAGGAAATAAGAATCTCATAATCCTGGACTAGCGCTGGGTAACAACAGATCAAGGAATATTACTGGGTCAGTCTTAATTGATGTCTTTTTTTTTTTTTTGGTTTTGTTATGGTTAGCCTGTCAAAACTGAATATGACGGTACTGGACCAGTTTCCCCATGTGGCGATCCAATTATACCCCTATGATATCTCAAAGAACACAACCCCGGAACCCCTGGGCTGGTTTCCTTTTTGGTAGACCAGGGAGTCCTGATTTTTTGTATGATAGCCTTTCTTACTAATACAGATACTCACACTCACTTACAAAAAAAACAAACAAGTAAAAGTGGATGTTTGTGTCTATGGTTGGGAGGAACGGATTTTCTACTCAATTTGTCTTCATATTTTGTAATAGGATCATATATGTTATTCAAATTTTATTCATTTTTACTATAGAGAATAGTTGCAAAATTTACATTATTTATTGTAATAAAAATTATTTGAGAAATTGTAGTAATTATTTATACCTAATCACCTAAAATATTGTATTATTTTATCTTCAACAATATTAAAATGATAATAGTTTATTCTCTCCATTAGAAAAAGTATTATTACAATAAAAAATAAAAGAACCCACATAAGAGATTTGTTGCTCATATAAAAGCAAGACATTACTTGTAAATATTGTAGAAGGAAAATCAAGAACCTAATTTTTTTTTACAGTAGAGTTATAACAAGATTTTCTTGATTTGTATTTTTTTATACATTGGTTTCTTTTCAGAAATTAACCCGTTAAAAAGAACAAAGGAATGCATTTTGAATAAAAGTCTATTTATACATTACAGTAAGTAAAAATATATTGCTATTCATGAACTAAAATATATCTGAAAAGTTGAAGAGAAGAAATCCCATAAAAATTATGAGTCATTACTAAGAATCATACAAATACCTTTCTTTATATAATGGCCAGAAATCCAAGAATGTCAACGGGTTATATATGTATATAAATAAATAACCAGGGTTGGAAATATTATGCTAGTATAAAAACAACCTAAGTGCAACCCAAAGAGATAGCAGATAATATGATTAAATATTATGGAAGCCATATGATAATAACTCAAAACATATGATAAAACCTTGTATATAAAAATTAATACGATGCCTCGTTGACTCATATAGAAGAGGGTATAACTTTATTATGGATCATAAAAACATATGAACTCGAGTTATTGTAATACAGACTCTTTGGAGTCAAAATATTTCATCGTATGGGCAACACATTTATAAAATATTTACAAAGAATTGAGAAGAAAGGTTAAGTCAAAGTTTTAATATAAATATACATATCTAAGGAGTGGGTCAAACAAATTCAAATAATGTTATTAACAATGTCGTCCTTAAACCAGACAAGAAACTTACTTCTGGTTATTATTTACATGTAAGACCATTATCATTGTGGTAAATAAAATTGTTGAATGGTGGGTTATATTAATACTCAAACCCTGAATATTTCCATAACGTCATAATGAACCAAAACCTTAGCTTCGTGCTTAAGTAAGGAATCAAAATCTAGATACTTGGTTACGCTCTAGTGCCCAGATTAATAGGGTTCAGACTCCATGGGGCATCGACCACCCTGCAAACCTTCATATGTAAGTTAGAAATATTTAAGACTTGAGTTAATGTGCAAAGGTAAACATGGGGTTACGAGAATATACAGTTTGATTTTGGTGAAGCCATTCAATATAATTATTACGCTGAAAGGTATACATCTATTGATAATGAGCACATTTAATATGCTTTTAGTACTTAATCAGTTTTGTATAGATAAGATTAAATATTGTTGGAATATTTTTAGTCGTCCCAATAAATCAATGGTTGTGATTTCAACCACTAACTTCCTCACTATTATAAAGACATCCGTTTATATGTTTATTTTTTTACTTTTATTTAATCATATTTAAAATTTACTATGATGGCTAGCTCATTGCCACCTTTGAGTGATTAATGCTTCATTTTCTAAAGAGCCAAAATTTACCAGCCATGATTTTTACTCCAACTATTATTTACTATTATTTACTGGGTGGGATTTTCCTGCCTGGAGCTCCTACCGCATCATCTTACCGCGTCGGTTATTTAATGCAAAAGGTTCTGCGGTTATTTAATGCGCAGGGCTCAGTTATTTCAACGTTTACTAACCACGAGTGACTTATGACTGTGCTAGTCAGTAACATTATTTTAAAAATCATCTCTACTAGGTAACCCATGTGGAAGTCGTAGTGACATTACTGTTCAACTTCTGGGTGTACACAAGAACTTTTGGTACCGGACAATGACTGTATAGGAATCTAATGTACCCAAGTGATTCACAAACATTTCATAGAGGACATAACTAAATCTCAGAATGTATGGCTAACTTATATAAAAACAATTTGAGACATATCTAATGAAAACAGAGTCGATCCTTACCTTGGAATTTTGGAAGGCCATTTAACATGTTTGGAGACAAACCATTTTCCTCCTTAGACACAGCGAACCTATATGGAAACCTATACGAGATTTCAGATGACCTATACAAACAAACAAAATAACATAGACATACATCTAAACTAAACGACTGTATAAATTAATAGCTTCTCTAAGTGTTACCTCATGTGGTCATTGCATTTTGCGAAAAATATGCGTTAAATTTACAAAGGATATTTTGAAACCCTATGGTCGGTAAGGAGAGAGTTAGCTCCAAAATTTACCTTTCGAAATACTAGAACAAAGAGTTTGAAGAATGAAGAGTTCGAAAATGAGCTCGTAAACACAAAGAAATAAAGAGATGAGTCTTGTTAGGTGTAGTACCGCCAAAAATATTAATGGGGCCAACAACATGGCACCTTATCATAGTTTAACTCAATTTTACAGAGAGTGGAACCTTGAACAAGTTCAAGTCCTTGACACGATTTGATTGGTATGTTTCCCTTGCCAGTTGACATCTATGGTTTAGTGTCATGTAACATGGAGCTTCGTGAGGATCCTAAGACCAAAATATCTAGGGTCATAGTCATAAAAACCTAAGGCCAAAGACTAGGATATATACGAAAGTAAATCATCAATTTCGAAATATAGTGTAGTGGTATAATTTTATAAACCTTGTCATACTAATTTCACCTTTGCTTTATATAAATGAAAGGAAATACATAATTGTTATGGATATAAACCCTTGATTTGGGTTGGTGTAACTATGGATAACTATTATATAGTTTACAAATAATGATACAAAGTTTATAATACCTTAGTACAATAATGGTTTTAATAAAGTTAGAAATAAAAGTTTACATATGAGCTTAATAAGTCTTGTCTAAGGTTTGGAAGTATAACTTGAGTTTGCGAAGCATACAAACTAATTATAAGAGTAAGAATAAGTGGGGCAATTGGAAGTATAACTTGAGTTTGCGAAGCATAGAAACTAATTATAAGAGTAAGAATAAGTGGGGCAATATTACTGTATGAGTAAATTTAAAAGCATAGAGCATTGGAAAAGTAAGTTATAATTAATATATGATAATGAACATCATCGGTTATTTACTATGTCATGTTAAATCATGAATATTACCAGAAAAAAAATTGGGGTAATAGGAGACATTACAAATAGTGCCAGAGCATAATTGAAACATTATGACCTTATTGGCTCAGAAAAAAAAAAAAATAGAATGGGTGATTGTATAAAAATATATATGTATATACATATCTTATAAGAAAAGAATTGACATCTTTGTGTTATGCACATATCATAATCAATAACAAAGTATCATGGATGAAGAACCTAGTAAATCAACGCCAAGTGAACCACAGATGTATGCGGAACAAAAGAATGATAAACTACAAGATAACTCTGTAGGACTATTGGAAACTATGTGTAGTGTAAAAGCATAACTACATAGTATAAATGAAAATAATGACAAGTTACTTGAGGAATGTAAAGAACATGAAGAGTTGAATGAAATTCTTCTTAAAAACCAGACTGATATGAAACAACTAAGACAAATAGGGAAGACTTATAGTAATTCCAAAAAGGAACTTTCCAATGAGGAGTCACATAAGCATAAGGACTATCAAGAAAACAATGATAAAACTGAGTTGTTAAATCAAGAAAGTAGTGAGGATAATTTTGGGAACAACACCTTGCATCGAATTGTACTTGAAACAAAGAATAGGAAATGGTATATGGAATAATTTCTTGGAGAGTGTAAGAAAATCACACCTCTCAAATTTAATGGTGAGGTTGAAGAAGGAGTAGAATCTTGGCTTATGACCATGAGTAAATACTTCCAAATATACAATTATCCAAGAAAATTAAGATTAGTTGTGTAGAAACTAGATGGAAAAGTTGGCATTTGGTGGAAGGAAGCAAAAACAATTAATAAAATTAGGAGTAGTGAGTTGAACTGGAAAATATTCAAGAAATACTTTAAACATAAATACTTGACATGGAATGATATTATGATTAAAGGGAGAAATAATTCCATGAACTTGGACTGAGATAGATGTCCATTTAATATTTTGTGATTAAGTTTGTAAATATGATGAGATATGTATCCTATCTTCGTGAGGAGAAGGAAAAAGTTCAAAGGTTCATGAGTTGTTCGTCTGAGGCTTATAAAGACAAAATTGAATTTCTTAATCCTAAGACAATGGATGAATTAATAATACATGATAAACTATTATTTACTCGATTTAAATAGAGGTATTAAAATATAAATACATGGAAGTATAAGAATACTAATAATTTTGATCCTAAGAAGAAAAAGTTTAACAATCCTCGACAACCTTCACAAAATGCACTAGTTACAAGAAATATAATTGTGGGACAACAAAGTGTATCAGTTTAGAATAATAATAAACCTATAGATTTGGAAAATAAAATAGTTAGTGAGACAGTTAGGACGCCTCTTCATTGTTGGGGCTGTAAAAAACCTCACCTGTATCAAAACTACCCTTTAAATAAAATAAAAATGAGGAAGTACATAATATTCAGGAAGCAACAACACTAAATGATATTGCTCAAAGTATCATAAAATTAATGCTTCTCTAGAAAATTGACAAGATGGTCATGTATCTTCCATGGTGGAGATAGAAGGTATGATAAATCATAAACCTATATCTATATTAATAGACCCTGGTGCAAGTTTGAGTTATATTTCACCTACAGTGGTAGAAAATTGTAAACTAGAAAAAGTCAAACATAAGAAATCTTGGCTAGTTTAGTTAGCTACGGGAACAAAAAGGAAAGTTCTTGAATAAGTAAAAGATTATGTAATAAACATGAATGGAATGGAGACTAAGTTAGATATGAATATTTTACCATTAGGAGCTTAGGATTTCCTCATATGAATGGATTGGTTGCAAAAACATCCATCTATTATAAATTGTTGTTATAAGGCTTTCAGTTGTATAGATGATTTTGGTAAAACATAACATTAAAAGGAATACCGCAAGTTGTGTCAGTAAGAAAGATTTATTCTTTACACTTAAAAAATAATGCAAGGAAAGGTTGTGAGATTCATGGTGTGTACATATCCAAAAGTAATGAGGGAATAAATGAAATTTTGTTAACTAGGGATCCAGTCCTGAAAGAGTTTCAGGATGTGATCCATCAAGAAATTCTAGGATTACCTCCTAGATGAGACATATCTTTCACCATAGACTTACTACCTAGATCTGCACCAGTGTCTAAGGCCCCTTAGCCCCTTGCCGAATGAGTTCTCTAGGATTGACATAATTCAAGATGCAACTTCAAGAGCTGTTAGATAAACAATATATCAGACCTAATGTGTTTATCTGGGGAGCACCGATTTTGTTTGTAAAAAATAAATATGGAACTTTCCGATTATATATTGACTACAAACAACTTAAAAATATGACTATTAAAAACAAGTATCCTTTTCCTCACATTGATAACTTGTTTGATCAAGTAGAAGGAGCTAATATTTTCTCTAAGATAGACTTGCGGCCAGGTTATCATTAGGTTATAATCAAAGAGGAGGACATTCATGAAATTATATTTCAAACAAGATATGTGCATTATGAGTTCATATTGGTAACTTTTGATTTAACAAAAACACCTCCTACATTTATGCTTTTGATGATATAGTGATCTATAAAAAAAGAAAAGAGGAACATGAATAACATCTGAGAATAGTCTTGCAAACCTTTAGAGAGCACCAAATGTATGCAAAGTTTAGTAAATGTGAATTTTATCAAGATAAAGTACAGTATTTGGGACATGGAATTTCAAGAGACGGTATCTCAGTTTACCTCGAAAAGGTCAAGGCCATTCTATATTGGCCAATTCCTAAGGATGTGTGGGTGTGATCTTTCATGGGCATCACAAGTTACTATCATAGGTTCATTGAAGGGTTTTCTAAACTTTCTTATCCAATAACCTCATTTCAAAAGAAAGGAATCACATTCAAATGGACAGAAAAATGTAAAGAAACTTTTGAAAAATGGAAATAGTTATTAACCACAACACCTATCTTAAATATAGCAGACCCCCATAAATATTTTGTGGTATGTACTTATGCCTCAAAAGAAATCTTAGGAGGAGTGTTATTACAAAATGATTATGTGATTTCTTATGAATCACAAAAAATGAAACCTCATGAAAATAAATATGCAACACGTGACCTACAATTAACCAGTATCGTGCATGATTTAAAAATGTGGTGACACTATTAGTTCTGTAGGAGATTTTAGTTGAAAACAAATAATATGAGTCTTAAGTTCTTTTTCGATCATCAAAACTTGAATTAAAGATAGGCAAGTTGTTTATCTTTTCTAAGTGAGTATGATTTCAAGATAAAACCCATTAAAGGAAAATAAAATAAAATAAGAGATGAGAAAGCTAAATGCGATTTATAGCAACAACATGCAAATTGATTTAAAACAAAAAATAAAATTAGTAGTAGAAGATGATGAAATTTATAAGAGATTACAGGAAAAATTATAGAATAATGAATCGATTGAACAAGAATCGAAATTCATATGTAATCAGGATGATTTAGTACAATATAAATACATAGTTTATGTTCCAAACAACATAGATTTGAGGAATTTAATACTGGATGAAGTACATAAGAAACCTTATTCAGGTCACCGAGGTTACCAAAAGACTATAACAAGAAAAATAGAAGTGGTTGAATATCTTGCTAGGTGTCTTAAGTGCCACGAGGTTAAAGTTGAGCACCGTCATCTAGCTGGATTATTGTAGCCAATACCAATTCTTAAGTGGAAATGGGAAGCAATCAACATAGATTTTATTACAATATTTCCTAAAACTAAGAAATTGAATTACTCTATTATGGTATTAGTAGACAAACTCACTAAATCCGGACACTTCATTCTAGTGAAATCAACTCATATGGTAATAAAGATTGGAGAAATATTTAGGATGCATGGCATACCCAATACTATCGTTTCATATAGGGACACATTATTCACCTCAGATTTCTGGAAAGCTTTTTTCAGTGGTTTAGATACTCAATTGAATTTTAGTACCACATACCATCCTCAAAATGATGGTAAGACCAAAAGGAATAACCAAATTGTAGAGGATATATTATGGATGTATGTGATGGACTATCCCACAAAGTGGGAATAGTACCTTCATTTGGTTGATTTTTCATATAATAATGGTTATCAGACCTCCTTAAGAATGAGTCCCTTTGAAGTGATGTACGACATGAAGTGTGGAACACCTATTAGTCATGACAACTTGGTTGATAGGATTATTTTGGGTCCAAATATGCTAAAATAAATGGAAGTAATTGTTTAAAAACAAAAAACAGAATTTGAAAAGTGCACATGCAAAAGAGATTTGCAAACTTGAAAAGAACACATGCATAATTTAATAAAGGGATCATGTTAGATTAAAGTGAAAAATAGAAACACTACATTGAAATTGGGAAAAAGTACCAAGTTGGCACCATGGTATTCCAGGCCATTTCAAGTGTTCACCAAAGTGGGGCCAATGTCCTATCAACTCCCACTTCCAACAAATTTAAAATTTCACAATGTATTTCATGTTTCATTACTAAAGAAGTATGTACATGATATAACTCATGTTGTAAATTGGAATGTGATTCTGGTGGAACCCAAAGGTGAGTTTTAGGTGGAACCCAAAGGTGAGTTACAAAGAGTAAATCATTTTTCCATGGGTGAGTGAAAATTATAAAAACCACTAGAGTAGTTATTGTTCATGGGACAAGTGGAACCCTACTCCCAAAGGTTTGAGATGTGTGGGAACAAGCAAGCACAAAGTTAGGCCAAGAAGATTCCCTAGGCTTAGGGACGAGGCTAACTTGAAAAAGACCTAGGCAAGCTAATATTGACAAGCATGTTATTTTCTGTAAAGGTTATATGCAATAATGATATAGGCTCGGGAGTTACAAGAACAAATAAAAGTGGTTGTTCATGTATATGGTTGGGAGGAACTGGTTTTCTACTTAATTTGATTCCATATTTTTAAACAAGTTCAAATGTGTTATTCAAATTTTTCACTTTTACTATAGAGAATGGTTGCAAAATTTATATTTTTAATTGCAATAGAGATTATTTGAGAAATTGCACTAACTATTTATACCTAATAGACTAGAATATTGTATACTTTTATCTTGAATAGATACATAGGTAAATGTTAAAATGATAATAGTTTATTCTTTGCATTAGAAAAAATAATATTATAATTAAAAAAATAAAAGAAGCAACAAAAAAGACTAGTTTGTCATATAAAATCAAATCATTACTTATAGATATTATAGATATTGTAAAAGAAAATTCAAGAACCTATTTTTTTACAATACAGTTAAAACATAATTTTTTTAATTTGTATTCTTTTATATTGTGTTTTCTTTTAAGAAATTAACCATATTAAAAAAAAATACATCTTAAATAAAAATATATTCCAATATTATAGTAAGTAAAAATAAACTAAAATATATCTTGATGATAGGCTCAAGGTTCCTAACGAGAAAGCCGCTCAAAATTACCTTGGAAAAAACAACATAAAAGTTGGAGAGAACCACCTCAAAATTACCTTGAAAAGAACAACATAAAAGTCTGTTGAGAAGAAATTCCCCACCCCCACCCCCATCCCCAAAAAAAAACATAAAAGTCTGGAGAGAAGAAATCCCCATAAAATTATGAGTCAATACTAATAATAATACAAACAACTTTCTTTATATAATGGCAAGAAATCCAAGAATGTGAATAGGAGATTTAGGGTTTATATATGTATATAAAAAAATAATGAGGGTTGGAAATAGTATATTGGTATAAAAATAACCTAAGTGCAACCCAAAGAGATATTCCAAGATTATGGAAGCCATATGATAATAACTCAAAACATATGATAAAATCTTGTTTATAAAAACTAATACGATGCCTCGTAGCATCATATAAAAGAGGCTACGACTTTATTATGGATCATAAAAATATATGAACTCGAGCTACAGTAAATACACTCTTTGGAGTCAAAATCTTTTATTGTATTGAAAACTAAATGACATTGAAAATTATAAAATGTTTACTAAGATTTGAGGGGGTAAGGTTAAGTTGATGTTTTAATAATAATAATTATTTATTTTAAAGGTTATTGTCAAGCTAGACACTAAATTATTATATGATGTCTCTTCACTTGATAAATTATTATATGATGTCCTTTCATTTGATAATTTTGATTGGTAAAATTTACACAAATATACATATTTTTATGAAAAAACACATGTTCTTAAAACCTGGATAAGAATGGTTATTATTTGCATGCAAGACAAATTATCACTGTGTTAAGTAATTCCATGGTAAATAATTCCAAGTGTTTAATGGTGGGTAGTACTAGCACAGCCACTGGAGAACACCAAAAGGTATCTGCTGGTAAAGAATTTATTAAATTTTATTATTGATTAACAATATCTGGTGTTAATATTTTAATTTCTGTTAATCACTTACGTGGCAATCAGTTAGCTATCAAAGTAATTTTTAAATATGATTAAGTAAATGTAAAAAAGTAAACACATAAATGGATGTCTTTATAATAGCTAGGAAGTTAATGATTGAAATCACAGCTATTTATTTTGTGTGACTACTAAGAATATTCCAGCCATATTTAACCCTGTACATAAAAAACTTATTAAGCACTAAACCCCTATTAAATCTGCCCATTATCAATAGATGTATAACTACGCAATTAATACTCAAACCCTAACCCTGAAGATTAACATAGCGTCATAATGAATCGAAACCTTAGCCTCGTGCTTAAGGAAGGTGTCAAAATATAGATACCTGGTTATTCTCTATAGTGTTCACACTTCGTTAATATAGATACCACCCTGCAAACAACCATATGCAAGTTAACAATCTTTAAGACCTGAGTTAATATGCAAAGGGAAACCTGGGGTGAACACGTGGCGTCGAATCCACAACTCGACTTTGTTGAAGACATTCAACATAATAACGGTAGCATCATTTTCGAACTTAGCTCTAGTAGGGAACCCAGGTGAAAGCCTTAGCGAGCATTAATGTTCAACTTACAAGTGTACACCAGAGAGAACCCTGCATAGAGGAAATAACTGTAAATGCTTAGAATGTAGGGCTAACTTATATAAAAACAACTTGAGACATATATGATGAAAACATAGTCGATCCTTACCTTAGAAATTTTGGAAGGCCATACCAATAGTTTTCCTCCTTACTGAGAGTGAACCTGTGTGTAAACCATAGAGGCGAATT
>JASDQU010752721.1:34066-50629 GCA_032191745.1 Picea mariana | reverse complement strand
ATCAAGCATGTGCTCATCTGGAATATTCGTTACCTTTATATTCAATCTTTGGAAGTTCTCAATGTGATCCGCAACTAAACCCTTTTGCTTGAGCTCTATCAATTGGATAAAGAAGGTATTGATCCTTATATCCTCATAGTTTGCTATTGATCCAGGTGGATATTGGTGACCACCCACCTGTTCCAAATTCCAACTGGCTCATCTGTACTGTTTTCAGTTCAACACATTTCACTGTAATGGGGAAATTTCTTTGTAAAGGTGGGTTCTGCACTTATAGGGATGTCCTGAAACCCTACACAACATCCAAGTGGTTATTGGTGGTTGCCCACCTATTCCAACTGGCTTATTTTGGAATTTTTCATATTAGTACATCTTTCTGTACTTCCAAGGCCGTTTTGGGGCCATAACCAATGTTTTTTTGGCTTTCCATAGTCAAACTATAGACGATGTCAAATTTTGGTGGAATAATGCACATTTCTCGAAAATACCTTTCCAACGGTCTATCACACACCTAAAACAAAGATCGTATGCAAACGTTACGACCGCAGGAATTTAATGAACTAACTTACCCTAACGGGGCCCACATGAATTTTGACGCTTCATCTCTTAGGGTTAAGTTTTTGGATGTCTAGGGTTTTGGAATTCATGTTTATAATAAAAAGGCCTTCAGAGCCTCATTGTAATCGTCTTCTCGCGAATGAGCGTAGTCGTCACATCTCTTCTCAGAGATAAAGCTTCCACCATTTTAACGAGTCTTGCACTCTATATTTTTACAGTCTCTGTACATTTATTTCATTAATAAAAATCATGTATTGTTGTATTTATCTGTTTCTAGAAATTTTTATGTGCATTTCATTGTAATATCTATGCTTTCATTTTGTTCTAAAAATAATCTAGATCAGTGGTATCATAGTAGGCTACTCTTGATCGTTTTTCAGTGCATGTCTCTGACGAGGTCTGAGTATAGCAAGTTGGGTCTCAAGCTTGTCTCTCTTGAGGAAAATCACTCTAGCATGCCTAAGAAACCCTTTATGGAAAAAAAAAAGAAAAACAGTGGAGCAGAAGATTCTATTAACCTATTGCTTGAGAAATCTCTCGCGGGATAGAGGGACGAAATGATGGAGAATTTTTCCCACATCCTTTAATGCATGTCGATAAAAATACACACATATTCATCAAGTGGCCATTTTGGAGGAACCTCTCCCTTCAAGGTATGAGTTAATTTTGATATTCCTATATTTGAAGGTCAGATAAATGCAGATGCCTTAGAAAAGTGGTTGAATATACTAGAAGGTTATTTCTCTGTTCACAATTTTTCCGATAGGGAAAAGATCGTCTTCGCACTCCTCAATGCTCTCCCCCATGTGAAACACTGGTGGGAAACTTACTGGGAGAAAATTTCCATAGAGGAATATGGAATATATGGGGATGTGGTCAAGGAACAATACTACCCTGTTGATAACTATGAAGACCAGTACATGAGATGGACCACACTGCGGCAAGAAAAGAGCTAAACAGTGCTGAAGTTCACAAATAATTTCCATACCTTGCACACCAAGCTGGGTATCAAAGACCTGAGCAACATATGGTTTTGAAATACTATGGGGATCTGCCAAGGTACATCCAAACCGAAATGGATTTCCTAAACATTTCATCAACAAGAGCTTCCTGTCGATATGATGTCAAAATCGAGCATAAATATAGGCATCAGAACAAATGTGAATTCAGGTCTGTAAATCCACAACAACCAAAGCATGGTAAAGACAACCCTAACCAACAACCTCCTGAAAAATAGTCTAAGACATAGGAAAATAAGGGTAATGAAAAGATGAAGAATGACACTGGGAAGTGGTGCGACTTCCATAAATCCTCTGGTACAACATCGATCAATGTCACTCCAAACAATCATTGGTGGCCGAGGTCAAAGACTTGGAGCTGAACCCTGATTCAGAATCTGATCCATAAAATATTGAAAATAGAAAGATCATCGACACAGACCCCACTGCTAATGTCACGACGACACCAATTCAACTAGAAGAACCAATAGATCCTGAAGAGGGGGGGCGTCTCTTCCATTCACAAATGTGGGTGAAGGGGACCTCGTTGCATTTAATTGTTGATAGCGACAACCAGAAGAACCTCATCTCAGCTAAGGTCATCAAATAGTTGGGGTTGTTGACAACACCACACCCACATCCATACAACATTGAGTGGCTTCACCAGGGATGAGATCTTCGTTTTAGCCAACAATGCCGCCTGTCCTATGGCATCCAACCCTTCAAGGATGAGGTAGTGTGTGATGTTTCCCCTCTTGATGTATCTGATGTTATTTTGGGCCAACCATATATGTGAAAACATCATGCTGTTTATGAGTCTTGATCATGTAGTGTCATTATTACTCTAGGGGGTCAGCTCTACAAGATACCAGAGGTAGTTCTGACTATTGTTCCACCAAAACAATGCCACAAGGTAATCTCTCAGACTGCAAAATTCATCCTCTTCACAATCTATTCAAAGGATGCACATAAGCCCGCTACAACCACTACAACCTCAACACCTTCTATCCAGAAGATTGCAGAAGATAAAGCATATATTGTTTCTTCACCTACAATGGTGCCTACACAATGCCCCATCAAGCCCATAGACAACCGGTTGGTGGAACAGATTCAACACTGCCAACAACAGTTTCGTGACAACATTCCATAGACCAAGAAACACAACTTCTCCAACAAGGCACACAACTCACCAAGATTCAGATTCAGAAAATGCTTTCCCCACTTCCCCAGGTACTCAACGCAATGGATACCATTGCTTCCTAAGGGGGAATGATAGATCCAGGTCGATATTGGTGACCACCCACCTGTTCCAAATTCCAACTGGCTCATCTAGATAGTTTTTAGTTCAACACGTTTCTCTATAATGGGGACATTTCTTTGTAATGGTGGGTTCTACACTTATGGGGCTATCCTGAAGCCCTACAAAACATCCAAGTCTATATTGGTTGCCACCCACCTATTCCAACTAGCTTATTTTGGAAGTTTTCATATCAATACATCTTTCTATACTTCCAGGGCCATTTTGGGGCCCTAAACAATGTTTTTTTTTTGGCTTTCCATAGTCAAATTATATATGGAGTTAGAGTTTGATGGAATAATGCGTATTTCTCTAAAATACCTTTCCAACTAGCCATCACACGCTGAAAATGAAGATCGCATGCAAAAGTTACGACCTGGGGACGTTAATGTACTAACTTACCCCAATAGGGCCCACATGACTTTTGACGCTTCATCTCCTAGGATTAGGTTTTTAGATGTCTAGGGTTTTGGAATTCATGTTTATCATAAAAATGCCTTTAGAGCCTAATTGTAATCATATTCTTATGAATGAGCGTAGCCGTCAGATCTCTTCTCAGAGATAAATCTGCCACCATTCTAGTGAGTCTTGCTCTCTGTATTTTTACAATCTCTGTACATTTCTTTCATTAATAGAAATCATGTATTGCTATATTTCTCTGTTTCTGGCAATTTTTATGTGTATTTCATTGTTATATCTCTTCTTTCATTTCGTTTCAAAAATAATCCGGATTAGTGGTATCAGAGAAGGGTGCTCTTGATCATTGTTCAGTGCATGTCCCCGACGAGGTTCGAGTATAGCAAGTTGGGTCTTGAGGAAAATTGCTCTCGCATGCCTAAGAAATCCTCTATGGCGGCAGAAAAGAAAAATGACAGTGAAAAATATTATATTAACATGTTGCTTGAGCAAGCTCTCACGCGACAGAGGGACGAAATGATGGAGAATTTTTCCCACATTCTTCAACGCCTGTCGACAACGACATGCACATATTCATCAAGTGACCACTTTGGAGGAACCTCTCCCTTCAAGGTACAAGTTAATTTTGATATTCCTGTATTTGAAGTTCAGATAGATGCAGATTCCTTAGAAAAATGGTTGAGCCTGCTAGGAGGTTATTTATTTGTTCACAATTTTTCTGACAGGGAAAATATCACCTTCACACTCCTCAAGGATCTCCCCCATGTCAAACACCGATGGGAAACTCACTAGGAGCAAAGTTCCATAGAGGAATCTGGAATATATGGGGTTGAGCCCACTTGGGATTTTTTTGTGGATGCAGTCAAGGAACAATACTACCCTATTGATAACTATGAAGATCGATACATGAGATGGACAACACTGTGGCAAGAGAAGAGCCAAACAGTTCCATAGTTCATAAATACTTTAAATACCTTGTGCACCAAGCTGGGTATCAAAGAATCTGAGCGACATTTGGTTCTGAAATACTTTGGGGCTATGCATAGGTACATCCAAACCGAAATGGATTTCCTAAACATCTCATCATTAGGAGATGCCTATTGATATGATGTCAAAATCAAACATAAATTTAGGCACTAGAACAAATAGGAGTTCGGGTCTCCAAATCCTCAACAACCAAAGCATGGTAAAGATGACCCTAAACAACAACCTCCCAAAATCTAGTCCAAGACATAGGACAAGAAGGGTAAAGGAAAGACAAAGAATGACATTGGGAAGTGGTGCGAATTCCACAAAATCCCCTAGCACAACACCGATGAATGTCGCTCGAAATAGTCATTCCTGGACGATGTCAAAGATAAGGAGAGGAAGCCCGATTTAGAATATGATACATAAAATATTGAAAACATACATATCATTGATGCAAACCCCACTGATACTATCGTGACCATAACAATTCAACCATAAGAACCAATATATCCTTATGAGTGGGATCACCTCTTCCATTCACAGATGTGGGTGAAGGGGACCCTGTTGCATTTCATTGTTGATAGCAGCAATCAGAAGAACCTCATCTCAAATGAGGTCGTCAAACAATTGGGGTTGTTGACAACACCACACGCACAACCATACAACATCAGGTGGTTTTACCAGGGATGAGATCTCTGTGTCAGCCAAAAGTGCTACCTTTCCTATGGCATACAACCCTTCAAGGATGAGGTAGTGTGTGATGTTCCCCTCTTGATGTCTATGATGTTGTTTAGGGCCAATCATATATGTGGAAACATCATGCTGTTTATGAGTCTCGACCCCGTAGTGTCATTATTACTCTAAGGGGTCAACTCTACATGATACCAGAGGTAGTTCTGACTACTTTTCCACCAAAACAATGCCACACAGTAATCTCTCATACTGCAAAATTCATCCTCTTCATAGTCTGTTCAAAGGATGCACATAATACCACTACAACCACTGCAAGCTCATCACCTTCTATCCAGTAGATTGCAGAAGAGAAAACATATATTGTTTCTTCACCTACAATGGTGTTTTTGTCACAAGAGTTGGTTCTAGGCTATAATAGAGACAAGCCTTAGCACATTTTGAATGAAATAATAATTTGTTGATTGATCAGTCATATGAGGCTTCTAGAACTAGGTCCAAAACAAGCCTTTCAATCATTTATAAATCAGAAAAGAAAAGGCATAACCTCGTTTGCCTAATTTAATTAAAATAAGGAAGATGGATAGAAGATAGGGGATGAAAGAGACTGAAACAAAGAGTTAGGTATCTAATTCCCATAAGTCTAATCTTTATTTCAATAGAGGAATGACAAATAACTTCGAAAGACAAACATGCATATATACAAATTGTAATCTAGGCATGAACAGTCAAGCTACAGGTCTTGTTTTGCTCACAACATAAACAAAAGAAAAGATGAACCTAATAGGTTACCCAATAAATGACTACAACAATGATATTACTGAATTAGAGTCATTACAAGTTGAATATGTAAAAGAAGGAAGAACGAATGAATGTAAACCTGAGAAAAAAATACAAGAAAAGACAAAATTACACAGTGATGAGGTATAGAATCTCTTGGCATTCTATTCTATGTTTGCTGAAAGAAATGGCATTACAAACCCAACCCCCAAAAGGCTCTCGGGCTGTTCTCCTCCCCTCAAATAGATCTACAATCTATTTATTTATACAAAATTTGTCTCAACTGGAAAAACCTTTGGGTTACCCACAACCTTTGCCTAAAAATAAAATACAATTTTAATAGTATGCATACGTTATTGGTTTTCAATTGGAGATGCTGGCACTTCGTCTGACTCTTCGTTTGTTCCTGGATGTATTTACTATATTTTGTTCAACATATATTCGTTACAATTACCATAATCATTGGCACTCTGATTGCTGTAACACTTTTCTATGCTTGCTAAAGCTGCCATGTTCTGTTTCTTTTCATGAGATACAAATCCAATATCCTTCGTATTAATGATATGGATTTGTTGAGAAAAGAAGGATAGTTCTTATTTTTATGTACTCATTATCCAACGGTCTGTAATATTCCCTTGAGACATTCACCAATAGCCCAAAACTATGAATTATGCAGCTCAAAATCCACAGGTACAAGTCTACCTCCAGTCATTACTCAGATCTATCTCTGGCATCATTATCCATATTTAAATGCTTGTTGGATGTTCCTCATTGCACTAGATGTTGCTCTGCATATGGGAAATGATTGGGAAAGATAAAAAGTTTCCAAAGACTGTTATTGAACAATACTACTGCCACTCGAACATGTCTATATCAGTAAACCTTTGACCCTTTTCTCTTTGCTTGCTCATTAAATATATGACATTGGGCACTGCTGTCATGAGGCTGCGAACCATAACCATACAACCATGAAAAATTTGTTTCCTGTGCCTTCTCAGACGCTCATCTACACTAGTTACAACAACATCCTCTGGATTCATTACCATAGGCAATGGAATTATCATTTCTGTACCATTTGCACATTTAGATATTGCTGCTAATAACCCACATGAAAACTTGTTCTGTAACACAAATGAATTGCACAAGATCTTTGTAGTTCAGGATAACCCCTTTAATTCCTCAACTCTTTTGCATATCCTTTCTTTATCAAGATGTGCTTGGAAAATACGCACCTATCAAAAACAAACTTAACGAAAAAAGATGCCACTTGTAAGCTGTTCTTCATGATAAGAAATTTTAAATTAGTGCAATCAGCCGTGCAAGACTCAAATTACAGTGGAAACAAAATAACAGGGCAATGAATGAACTCTGCCAACAAATTCCCATCGACATGTTTTGAGTGGATGGATTCCATGCTAAGCACTACCAAATCAAGATTCAAGTCATCGACAACCTCTCCAATAACAACAATAGTTATTTCCTTCACCAAGTCTCTCCATCAAGCCAAACTCCTCAAAACCACCTTGAGCTAGATGCCAGCGGATATTGGATAATCATGCATCATGATCAGCTATTGCATCCTTGCTATTTTCATCAATAAAAACAACAGTGATGTCTCTACCATATTTCTTTGCCAATGCACATGAATACTCAAAAGCTCAACTTTTGCCCCTTTTGTTTTTGATAGAGGGTGTTTTCATTTGACAGTTGGAACGTTTAACCCATCGACATTTTATGTGTAAGGCTGGAACCCCGATTTCGGGCCTTCAGGCTTCAGGGGAAAGGAGGAGTGAATTATTAGCATTCTTCCGATGGTCAAAATCCCGAAAAGGAACGTGGCGCTTATGTATAACCCTTCTAGTGATTTTCTTGGCGTGCATTGCACTCTTTTCAAGCCTCCTCATGATCGCTTCATGAATGTGGCTTAATGCACGATTCTTGAGTGCTTGGTCTCGATTGAGTGGTGTCATATCATGGGTGTTTGGCCCTGGTGCTCCTGTGGATTCTCTCCTTGGAGTTTTGTATGAGTTGTCTTGTGACTTGGCATGCGTATGGATTTCAGTGGATAGTTGGGAGATTGGGATGTGAAAGATAGTGGACCCAATGATTTTTATAATAGAGAATAGGTGCAAAGGGTTTGGATAAATCAAACTTTAAAGTCAAATAAAATATTAATTTAAAATTATATAAAATAATTTTAAAATAATATAAAAAATAAAACTTATAGTTTGGTTTTTTGTAATTTGACACTTTTAGGGTTATTTCGACAATCAAAGAATTGTAAACTAAGACCAATAGGAGACCTTCAAAAACTTCAAAGCTTTGAGATTTTGGCCAATTGTGATGCAAGGCTTTGATATTTTTAAGGTAGAGAAACTCGAAGAAAATGGCGATAGGTTTAGAGGTTTTATTGCAGCAAAAAGGTTTGTGCTGGGTGGCGTAAGGACTTAACGATTATACAAGCTTACGCTAGGTGATAAGGTTCTAAAACTAACTGGCGCAACTGACCTAAATTTTGGCGAAAGACACCAAGTTAAGAAATTTTCAATATTTGTTCCAACAATGCCTATAGAATGCCCCGTCAAGACCATAGACGACAGGTTGGTGGAATAGATTCAACCTCGCCAACAATAGGTCCGTGACAACATTCCACATACCAAGTAGCACAACTTCTCCAACAAGGCACACAACTCACCAAGATTCAGATTCAAAAAATGCTTTCCCCTCTTCCCCGGTCACTCAACGTAATGGAGACCATTGCTTCCTAAGGGGAGAGGATTGATCCAGGTGGATATTGGTGACCACTCACCTATTCCAAATTCCAATTGGCTCATTTGGACAATTTTCAGTTAAACACGTTTCTTTGTAATGGGGACATTTCTTTGTAATGGTGGGTTCTACATGTACGTGGCTATCCTGAATCCCTACATAACATCTAGGTGGATATTGGTGGCTGCCCACATATTCCAACTAGCTTATTTTGGAAGTTTTCATATTAGTACATCTTTCCATACTTCCAGGGCTGTTTTGGGGCCCTAAACAATGTTTTGATTTTTGGCTTTCCATAGTAAAATTATAGATGGAGTTAGATTTTTATGGCACAATGCGTAGTTCTCAAAAATACCTTTCCAATCGGATATCACAAGCCTAAAACGAAGATCGTATGAAAAAGTTACGACCCCATGAAGTTAATGTACTAACTTACCCCAACGGGGCCCACATGACTTTTGACAATTCATCTCCTAGGGTTAGGTTTTTGGATGTCTAGGGTTTTGGCATTCATGTTTATCTTAAAAAGGCCTCTAGTGCCTCATTGTAATCATCTTCTTGTGAATGAGCATAGCCATTCAATATCTTCTCATAGATAAATTTGCCACCATTCTAGTGAGTCTTACTCTCTGTATTTTTACAGTCTCTGTACATTTATTTCATTAATAGAAATCATGTATGACTATATTTCTTTGTTTGAGGAAATTTTTATGTGTATTTCATTGTAATATCTCTGCTTTCATTTTGTTCTGAAAATAATTTAGATCAATAGTATTAGGGAAGGCTGCTCTTGATCGTTTTTTAGTGCCTGTCCCCGACGAGGTCCGAGTATAGCAAGTTGGGTCTCGAGATTGTATCTATTGAAGAAAATTGCTCTCGCACACCTAAGAAATCCTCTATTGATGCAGAAAAGAAAAAACAACGGAGAAGAAGATTCTATTAACCTATTGCTTGAGCAGTCTCTCGTGCGACAGCGGGATGAAATGATGGAGAAATTTTCCCACATCCTTCAACGCTTGTTGATAGAAAAATGTACATCTTCACCAAGTAGCGAAGTTGGAGGAACCTCTCTCTTCAAGGTACAAGTTAATTTTGATATTACCGTATTTGAAGGTCAGATAGATGTGGATGCCTTCGAAAAATGGTTGAATCTGCTAGAAGGTTATTTCTATGTTCACAATTTTTTTCGACAGTGAAAAGATCACCTTCACACTCCTCAAGGCCCTCCCCCATGTCAAACACTAGTAGGAAACTTACCAGGAGCAAAGTTTCATAGAGGAATCTGGAATATATGGGGCCGATCCCACTTGGGATTTTTTGTGGATGCGATTAAGGAAACAATACTACCCTGTAGATAACTATGAAGACCAGTGCATGAGATGGAATACAATGTGGCAAGAGAAGAGCCAAACAGTGGCAGAGATCACAAATAATTTCCATACCTTGCACACCAAGATGGGTATCAAAGACTCTGAGTGACATCTAGTTTTGAAATACTATTGGGATCTGCATAGGTACATCCAAACCGAAATGGATTTCCTAAACATCTCATCATTGGGAGCTGCCTATCGATATGCTGTCAAAATCGAGCAAAAATTTAGGCACTAGAACAAATGAGAGTTTGGGTATGCAAATCCGAAACAACCAAAGCATGGTAAATATGGTCCTAACCAACAGCCTCCCAAAAACCAGTCCAAGATATAGAAAAATAAGGGTAAAGGAAAGACGAAGAATGCCACTGGGAAGTGGTGTGACTTCCAAAAAATCCCCTGGCACAACACTGATGAATGTCACTCGAAACAATCATTGGTGGTCGAGGTTAAAGACAAGGGGTTGAACCTTGATTCAAAATATGATGCAGAAAATATTGAAAACATACAGATCATCGACACAAACCCCACCGCTACTGTCGCGACTGCAACAATTCAACCATAAGAACCAATAGATCCTGAAGAGGGGGAGCACCTCTTCCATTCATATATGTGGGTGAAGGGGACCCTGTTGCATTTCATTTTTTTTAGTGACATGCAAAAGAACCTCATATTAGTTGATGTCGTTAAATAGTTGGGGCCCTTTCTATTCTTCCAGGACCGTTTTGGGTCCCTAAACAATGCCTGGGCCCTAAACAAGGACTGTATCAAAGAATCCAATCCCATCTCTGGTCTTCATTGCTTTCTTGTAGGATCTTCAAAATTATACTGAGTCTTTCCTTCACCTCAACAAATTCTCTATCAAACTCCTCCTGACTCATCTTTCTGCCAACTACTCTAGTATTCTCTTTCCTCTAGTTGTGTCTTCTTCCTAAACCTCTATCATGACCATTAATAGTCATCTCCATCTTCTACCTTTTGTGAACTTCTCCTAGTTCACCGTGAGCTGCATCAAACCTTCTCTGTAGCAAGTATTTTCATCTTGCCACTGAATACCTCATCAAGATTTACCTAAGCATGACCTCTTAGTATTCTTCTAGTTCTCTCCTCTGGAACCTCCTGCTCTTCTCTATCTTTTGTGCCTACTCACACTTTTCTAAGAACTTCTATTGTTCTCCTCACTTCCAATTCTCCGCTAGAAGTATTTACAACGTCCTTTGTTACAAGGTTCTTCTACCATAAGATCCTTCTTCCTCTGTCACAACTCTACTAGCTGAAATGGTTGCTACCATTCCTTATGCTGCTGATTGTAAATATAATGTATTTTTACCATATTTAATCATAAAACATTAAGCCAATACCTACAAGATCTATTATGAGATTTTGTCTCCTCAACATCTCTTCTATTTCTCTGCAGAAATTCACTAAGGAATCTGATTCCTTTTTCTTCCTATCTGCACAATTCTATTCAAGTTCTCTTCTACCAAACTTTGTCTCTCACTCTGTATCAATTCCAAAGATAATTTACTTTCTCTAATACCAATTGATAGCGACCCACCAGTTCAATTCCCACAAGTGTAGAGTTATATGTAAATTTTGCCATCGTTTTAAACTTGAGCTGCTCTCAATTCTTTACGCTGGCCCCAATTTCTGCCAATTAATAGAGTCTAGAGTGATCTGTTTCTCACACCAGTCCTCTTAGTGTTTATCTACAATACTCAAACCCAAGTGCTACTCCTCTGCGTGACCAACTGTTAGAACCTTGCGCTTTAAACTAAACACCCTCTCGTCTAGCTCTAAGCCCCTTCCGTCAATATGACCAAATACTAGAGACTGGGTGCTTATTCTCTTAAGTGCTTAAGCCTTGGCTCCTTGGGACCAAAACTTAGTCCATGTGACTAAAGGATGGAACCGTAGGCTGACCACAATTCTTTAACCCCTTGAAGTTCCTAGCACTAACTCCTTTTTCCATGGAACCAAGGGTTATGACCTTGGTCCTTAACCTCGCAGATGGTTGAACAATGGTTTTAAAAACAACTACTATGAGGATCCATGTTCACAAGAACATTTCCACGTGTCCAAAGGTGGTTTAATATAAACCAATACGCGGATGTACAACCTTGTATTACCCCCCTTGCACCTTGTCGATACACGTTGAACTTGGTCCGTTGATCTCCTCTCTTGATGGATGGTTGGTTCTCTTCCTTCTCAATAATGGATCACCGTTGACCTTATCGTGATCAATAGTCACGATTTCATCCCCACATGTCATATTTTGTGTGGATGCCTTTACATCAACATCACGTCTATCATCATGGGGATGTCAGGACTTAACACTTCTCTCAGCCACTAACACTCCCAATGGTGTGATACACAATGATCTAGACCATTGATCCCGCTAGTGATCAATGTTCACGATATCTTCTTCTTCGATATCCTTCAATAATAGATCACCATTGATCTATATTGTGGATCCATTCTGGACCGTTGATTTATCGTCAATGGTTTGCTACATAAACCATATATCGTGGGACCCGATCTCCACATGTCACTTAATTACTAGGCTTCCATGTGTCACCTCATTTCGTGGCTTTCACACACCATCTGTCCAATGGACCTTAATACGTGTCAACTTCTATATGGACCACAGGTCACTTCCTAAGTGGAGTTCCTTATGTCAGCTTGATGGTTGTCGTCATCCTGACCTCATGAATTTTACAACATCGAGCACCTTATAACCCCCGATGCCCGCGATCCGCTATAAACAAGAACCATCGATTTTGATCTAGATCGAATGGTCATGATCCTCCCTTAACTTCCTCATGCCTTTTAACTCTTGATACCTTGTTGTTCATCGATTTGGCTCTAGAATGGATGGCTAGATCTGAATGTTACCATCGAATGTCGAGACTTCTACAAGGTCCTTCTAACCTTGATCCAACGGTCATGACTCAACTGTGGGGTGATCCTATGGTTATAAACGATCCTTCCTTCATGGTAAACATTGACACGATTTGGATCATTAATCCTTCTAGTGATCAACGATCAATGGATACTGTAGCTTATGCTACTCCCAAGCCTGTAGGAGACACTCAACTCTTTCCTGCGCACAACAACTCTTGAAACACATACAAATACTAACTCAATATATTGTTCAATGATACACAGATGTGCCAAATAAACGAATGAAGATTCTATTACTGAATTTGTACATAATTTACACAAGGCCTTTCACCTTCTAGGCCTGATTTACATCCCGTTGGCGTTTGTTCAACCTTTTGGCTAGACTTGGCCTCTTACACACACAATTCCCTTTTATTTTCACTTTGTACCTACACACCTTCTCTGACTGCCTATAGGCTTACAAAATGTACAATACAGGGATGAAACCTGAATTAGTTCAGATCCAAAAAATCCTCAAGAGATCTACAACTCACCCTAATACCTCTCTAAATATTACGAATTCTCAAACTCTACTAACAAAGGTAGATTTCAATATCAACAATCTCTCTCACACAAGGCTTCTAAAACTTAATTAAAACATAGGAAATTACAATAATAACAAGTTAGGGAACCAACTCCCTTGGTAAATTCATAGACCCCCTAGGTCTATTCAACAAGGTATATTTTGGAGGTCGAATGCTCCTGCATCACAATGCAGGCTGTCCACCAATGTTCAAGTACCTAGTTTGTACTAGTTGATTAAATTACCCTGAATCAACATCAAAGTGAATGGAAAATATCATTCTCTTGTGCCTCCCTTGTTGCCAAAATTCATTTGGCATTCTTTCTTTTCTCCCTCTATTTATTCCATTTCCTCCTCTGTTACTTCTTCGGCTGAAAAAGCTCATCTAATTTCCATCAACATTTCAATTAGTGAAAAATTCTTAAGTAAAATACAAGACACAACATGATAAACATCCATTACAACTTTGTTAAATATGATTTAGTTATGGCTATGCAAATAACACAATAATTCAAGCATAAAAGGGAGCAATGGAATAGGAATAATGTAAGAGAGGGAAGAAAATCCGTAAGTCAGCAGGTGCCCATCCTTTCATTTCAACTTTCAAAAATTGAACTATATATTTCATGTAAAATTCTCTGTCCATGAACAATCTACATCTCTTTTGAACAAGGGAATGCATGTACATGAAAACATACATGCCAAGAATAAATGATAAAGGGATGTATTTTGCGTAAAGTGGTACATAATGAAAGGAATGAATGAAAAATAATGTTCAATATTTAAACTCAGTCAACATTCATGTACACATATTTTAGACTTGTAAAATTTTGCCATTACGAAACCAGAATATGATAAACATGTAACTCTTTTAAGAAAATCCTCAAGCTACTTCTCAAGTTAATCATTATGCTTCACAAACCAATGTCTTCACCATATATTGTATGCTAAAACTTTGTAAGAATAGTGTTTACAACAACCAAATTACCATGCCCACTAAAAAAAAAATATCAAGTTGTCCATACATTATCAATAGAACTGGGAGTAATATAAAAGCCATATATACAGGTTTTCAATAGTGGCAACAAATCTCTAATATATCTTATTAAAATGCTTCTATACTTCTCTGTTGTATACGGAAATTCAACATAACCCTTTTATTACATAAACATGGGAAAAATATAATGGAATAAGGAAATACAAATGTTTGGGATAAAAGGGAAAAACTGTATGAAAAGTGATATAAATAATGAGAGGAAACATGTAAAGTTTATGCAAAAAAATCAAATCTTTAACTCAAATGACATGTCATTCAAACTCATTTCCATTGCCCAACCATTCATTAACTGGGGTCGACTCAAATTCCACATCATATCAAAACATTGCATAAATGGTAAACCAACAATTGCCATACAAACTCAACTTATACCAATTTCTTTGGAATACCCATTTCATAAAATCATGACCATTTGTGAACAAAGCAAAGCTGGGTATGCGAGACAATAAGTAATTGAACTAAAATAATGGATTTATTCTTGTAGCCAAGGAGAAAATAAATAACGCTTGACCAAAATATTTCAGAGAGGAAGTTTAACGTTGAGCACACAATGTGCTTTTTGCTTAAGTGAACCCAAAACATTAATGATACTCATTTCAATGATATGTAGGCCAGGGATTTAGACCGAGTCAAACTAAATGTGAGAGCTAAAAAATGGACACGGTCTGGATCAAGAATGCAACCAAATAAATTCATTCACGAGACTCTAGAACCATTTAAACAAAGGGTAAGACAAGTGCTATGTGTATAACACATTCTTTCCAACAATGACCATAAATCTATCACCAATTTATACTTAAAATAAGTTCAAGTTCGAACCCCCAACAAGCCCGTGTATGTGCTAACAATAACATTGATGGGTTCAAGCCATTTTGTTATCATCCCCTTTCTTTTAAAAAGTAAAACATTTTCCAGGAATGTGCACAATGGATAATAATAGTATGAACCAGATAGCAACAACATATATACAAAAATCCATAGTCATCATTGTAAACTCAAAACCCACGAATGACATTCTTGATTAACCAATTGCTAAAACAAATTGTCTTTTCAAACGATTTCTTATGAGCATAATATACATAGAGGAAAAACTTTCACACTCATTACCAACTAACTAGTGCTAAAACTACTTCATTTCATAACAAAGTTACTTGCAAAAGATGCTCAAAAGCTGGCAAGTACTTACCTTGTTACAATAGTCAACTTATACTAGCACTCAGGGTCGAGACAATTGTAGCAATGAACATGAGGGCTGGTTTCTTAAGCTGAATTGCAACTCCCTCTTCACAGTCAAAAAACAAAATGAAATGACAAGAACCCTAGCCCAACAAAGGTAGTAAAGCACATGCCTGCAACATTAATGACCGCATCCTCTTGACTTGAATGCACGGCTAGCTCATCAATCACATACATTGATATTCGACCCCATATCAACTATTCAAACTATGCCATATCAATGCACATATTCATATGAATATTGCTAAATCTAAACCTTAAATTATATCCAACCCATATTGTATGCAATCACCTTATAACATATATATGTTATATCTAAAACCAATATCAAAACCCCATATAATTCTTCATAAGTTTATTCCGCTCAAAACTTCAAGCTTGATATACCTTGCATACCATGGTAAGTATGAGCATTAAAAGTTTAAACTTTTAATTCATTAGGCATATAATCATGTAGGAAAACAAAGGACCATAACCTCTTGGGAATAAATAATCATGGATATCATGCTCAATGCTACCATAATGCTTGAGAAGAAAACCAAGTATCTTCGTAGCTTATCAAATGTCATTTCGATCAAAAGTTTTATGCCTTTTAAAACTGCCACACAACATACTTTCTAGCTATACAAAAAGGTGTTTTGTATGAGCCTTTAATCCATGATCCAAACTGTTGATATTATGGTAGCCGCGGGAGGTATTTACCTCCACGTGTAAACCTAACAAGAATAGAATATTCCAGGAAACAAGAAGAAACCCTAATGAGTTGGCTAATAACCCTAGAAGACAAGTCAACTCAAGAGAATAATTTGTATTAGGATATTAGCCTCCAAGAGAAGAAGTCGTCCAGAAGAAATATTATATACTAAGTGTTACACATTATTTTCGTCATCCCTATGATCGTTAATGATGTAAACCTATCTGTTGCCTTTAGAGGGGTCACAGTGGCCTGAGTTCCT
>JASDQU010752721.1:19332-32648 GCA_032191745.1 Picea mariana | reverse complement strand
TTACAAGGTTTTTCTGCCATAAGCTCCTTCTTCCTCTGTCACAACTCTACTAGCTGAAATGGTTGCTACCATTCCTTATGTTGCCACTTGTAAATATAATATATTTTTACCATATTTAATCATAAAAAATTAAGCCAATACCTACAAGATCTCTTATGATATTTTGACTCCTCAACATCTCTTCTAATTCTTTGCTGAAATTCACTAAGGAATCAAATTCCTTTTCCTTCCTATCTATACAATTCTATTCAAGTTCTCTTCTACCTAACTTTGTCTCTCACTCTGTATCCCTTACATAATTCCAAAGAGAATTTACTTTCTCTAATACCAATTGATAGAGACCCGCTAGGTCAATTCCCACAAGTGTAGAGTTATATGTAAATTTTGCCTTAGTTTTAAACATGAGCTACTCTCAATTCTTTATGCTGGCCCCAATTTCTGCCAATTAATAGAGTCTAGAGTGCTCTATTTCTCACACCAGTCCTCTCGGTGTTTATCTACAATACTCAAACCTGAGTGCTACTCCTCTTCGTGACCAACTGTTAGAACCCTGCGCTTTAAACTAAGCACCCTCTTGTCTGGCTCTAAGCCCCTTCCGTCAATATGACCAAATACTGGAGATTGGGTGATTATTCTGTTAAGCGCTTAATCCTTGGCTCCTCGGGACCAACACTTAGTCCACATGACTAAAGGATGGAACCGTAGGCTGACCAAAATTATTTAACCCCTCAAAGCTCCTAGCGCTAACTCCTTTTTCCATGGAGCCAAGGGTTATGAACTTGGTCCTTAACCTCGCAGATGGTTGAACAATGGTTTTAAAAACAACTACTATGAGGATCCATGTTCACAAGAACGTTGCCACATGTCCAAAGGTGGTTTAATATAAACCAATACACAGATGTCCAACCTTGTATTATCCCCCTTGCACCTTGCCGATACATGTTGAACTTGGTCCGTTGATCTCCTCTCTTGATGGATGGTTGGTTCTTTTCCTTCTCAATAATAGATCACTGTTGACCTTATCGTGATCAATAGTCATGATTTCCTCGCCACGTGTCATCTTTTTGTGTGGATGCCTTTAGATTAGCATCACATATATCATCGTGGGGATGTCGTGACTTAACACTTATCTCAGCCACTAACACTCCCGATGGGCACGATACACAATGATCTAGACCGTTGATCCCGCTGGTGATAAACGTTCACAATATCTTCTTCTTCTATATCCTTCAATAATAGATCACCATTGATCTATATCGCAGATCCATTCTGGACCATTGATTTATCGTCAATTCTTTGCCACACAAACCATATATCATGGGACCCGATCTCTACATGTCACTTAATTACTAGGCTTCCATGTGTCACCTCATTTCATGGATTTTACACACCATCTATCCAATGGAACTTAATACGTGTCAACTTCTATATGGACCACGTGTCACTTCCTAAGTGGGGTTCCTTATGTTAGCTTGGCGGTTGTCGTCATTCTGACCTCATGAATTTTACAACATCAAGCACCTTATAACCCCCGATGCTCGTGGTCCGCTATAAACGAGAACTGTCGATTTTGATCTAGATCAAATAGTCACGATCCTCCCTTAACTTCCTCATGCCTTTTAAATCCTGATACCTTGTTGTTTGTCGATTTGGATCTAGAATGGATGGCTATATCTTAACATTACCATTGAATGTCGAGACTTCTACAAGGTTCTTCTAACCTTGATCCAACAGTCATGACTCAATTGTGGGGTGATCCTATGGTTATAAACGATCCTTCCTTCATGGTATAAATTGACATGATTTGGATCATTAATCCTTCTAGTGATCAACAATCAATGGATACTGTAGCTTCTGCTACATCCAAACCTATAGTAGACACTCAACTCTTTCCTACACACAACAACTCTTGAAACATATACAAATACTAACTCAATATATTAAGCAATGATACACAGAGGTGCCAAATAAACAAATGAAAATTCTATTACTAAATTTGTGCATAATTTACACAAGGCCTTTCACCTTCTAGGCCCGATTTACATCCCATTGGCCTTTGTTCAACCTTTTGGCTAGACTAGGCCTCTTACACACTCAATTCCCTTTTCTTTTCACTTTGTCCCTACACACCCTCTATGACTGTCCGTAGGCTTACAAAATACACAATACGGGGATGGAACCTGAATTAGTTCAGATCCAAAAAATCCTCAATAGATCTATAACTCACCCGAATACCTCTCTAAATATTACGAATTCTCAAACTCTACTAACAAAGGTAGATTTCAATCTCAACAATCTCTCTCACATAAGGCTTCTAAAACTTAATTAAAACATAGGAAATTACAATAATAACAAGTTAGGGAACCAAATCCCTTGGTAAATTCATAGACCCCGTAGGTCTATTCAACAAGGTAGATTTTGAAGGTCGAATGCTCCTGCATCACAATGCAGGTTGTCCACCATCGTTCAAGTACCTATTTTGTACTAGTTGATTAAATTACCTTGAATCAACATCAAAGTGAATGGAAAATATCATTCTCTTGTGCCTCCCTTGTTGCCAAAATGCATTTGTCATTCTTCCTTTTCTCCCTCTATTTCTTTTATTTCCTCCTCTGCTACTCCTTCGGCTGAAAAAGCTCATCTAATTGCCATCAACATTTCAATTAGTGCAAAATTCTTAAGTAAAATACAAGACACAACATGATAAACATCCATTACAACTTTGTTAAATATGATTTAGTTATGGCTATGCAAATAACACAATAATTCAAGCATAAAAGGGAGCAATGGAATAGGAATAATGTAAGAGAGGGAAGAAAATCCGTAAGTCAACAGGCGCCCATGTTTTCGTTTCAACTTTCAAAATTTAAACTATATATTTCATGTAAAATTCTCTGTCCATGAACAATCTACATCTCTTTTGAACAAGGGAATGCATGTATATGAAAATATACATGCCAAGAATAAATGATAAAGGGATGTATTTTGCGTAAAGTGGTACATAATGAAAGGAATGAATGAAAAATAATGTTCAATATTTAAACTCAGTCAACATTCATGTACACATCTTTTAGACTTGTAAACTTTTTCCATTATGAAACCAAAATACGATAAACATGTAACTCTTTTAAGAAAATCCTCAAGCTACTTCTCAAGTTAATCATTATGCTTCACAAACCAATGTCTTCACCATATATTGTATGTTAAAACTTTGTAAGAATAGTGTTTACAACAACCAAATTACCATGCCCACTCAAAAAAAAATATCAAGTTGTCCATACATTATCAATAGAACTAGGAGTAATATGAAAGCCATATATACAGGTTTGTAATAGTGCCAACAAATCTCTAATATATCTTATTAAAATGATTCTTCTATACTTCTTTGTTGTATAAAGAAATTCAACATACCCTTTTATTACATAAACATGGGAAAAAGATAATGGAATAAGGAAATACAAATGTTTGGGATAAAAGGGAAAAACTGTATGAAAAGTGATATAAATAATGAGAGGAAACATGTAAAGTTTATGCAAAAAAATCAAATCTTTAACTCAAATGACATGTCATTCAAACTCATTTCCATTGCCCAACCATTCATTAACTGGGGTCGACTCAAATTCCATATCATATCAAAACGTTGCATAAATGGTAAACCAACAATTGCCATACAAACCCAACTTATACCAATTGCTTTGGAATACCCATTTCATAAAATCATGACCATTTGTGAACAAAGCAAAGTTGGGTATGTGAGGCAATAAGTAATTGAACTAATATAATGGATTTATTCTTGTATCCAAGTAGAAAATAAATAACGCTTGACCATAATCTTTCAGAGAGGAAGTTTAACGTTGAGCACACAATGTGCTTTTTCCTTCAGTGAACCCCAAACAATGATACTCATTTCTATGATATGTAGGCCGGGGATTTAGACTGAGTCAAACTAAATGTGAGAGCTAAAAAATGGACATGGTTTGGATGAAGAATGCAACCAAATAAATTCATTCACAAGGCTCTAGAACAATTTAAACAAAGGGTAAGACAAGTGCTAGGTATATAACACACTCTTTCCAACAATGAACATAAATCTATCACCAATTTATAATAAAAATAAGTTCAAGTTTGAACCCCCAACAAGCCCGTGTATGTGCTAACAATAACAATGATGGGTTCAAGCCATTTTGTTATCATCCCCTTTCTTTTAAAAATTAAAACGTTTTCCAGGAATGCGCATAATGGATAATGATAGTATGAACCAGATAGCAACAACATATATACAAAAAGCCGTAGTCATCACTGTAAACTCAAAACCCATGAATGATATTCTTGATTAACCAATTGCTAAAACAAATTGTCTTTTCAAACGATTTCTTATGAGCGAAATACACATAGAGGAAAAACTTTCACACTCATTACCAACTAACCAGTTCTAAAAACTTCATTTCATAACAAAATTACTTGCAAAAGATGCTCAAAAGTTGGCACATACTTACCTTGTCACAATGGTCAACTTATACTATCACTCAGGGTCGAGACAATTGTAGCAATGAACCTGAGGGTTGGTTTCTTAAGCTGAATTGCAACTCCCTCTTCACAGTCGAAAAACAAAATGAAATGACGAGAACCCTAGCCCAAAAAGGTAGTAAAGCACATGCCTGCAACATTAATGCCCACAACCTCTTGACTTGAATGCATGGCTAGATTATCAATCACATACGTTGTTATTCGACCCCATATCAACTATTGAAACTATGCCATATCAATGCACATATTCATATGAATATTGCTAAATCTAAACCTTAAATTATATCCAACCCATATTGTATGCAATCACCTTATAACATATATATGTTATATCTAAAACCAATATCAAAACCCCATATAATTCTTCATAATTTTATGCTGCTCAAAACTTCAAGCTTGATATACCTTGCATACCATGGTATGTATGAGCATTAAAAGTTTAAACTTTTAATTCATTAGGCATATAATCATCTATAAAAACAAAGGACCATAACCTCTTGGGAATAAATAATTTCATGGATATCATACTCAATGCTACCATAATGCTTGAGAAGAAAACCAAGTACCTTCATAGCTTATCAAATGTCATTTCGATCACAAGTTTTATGCCTTTTAAAACTGCCACACAACATACTTGCTAGCTATACAAAAAAATATTTTGTATGAGCCTTTAATCCATGATCCAAACATATATATCTCTTTAAGATCATTCATTATCTTGCAGATATGTATTCATTCATAAATATCATAGGATGTTAGGAATCATTAAACCACTGATTTTAAATTTCATATTTAAAATGATGCCTCAAAACGGAAACTCATGCCATGAAAAAAAGCTGAGAGAAAATGCCATCCCAGGACTTTATCATTCCAATGTTTTCTCCTAGGGGACCCCACCTATTATAGTTATTAATATTTCTAATATATATATAGGCTTCATAAATCTTTGCGATCTCTTATAGTAGGCAACAAATCATGAGTCAACAATACCTTCAAATATTGATGAAACTTCATAACTTTATCCAGACTTTAATTTCTTGTGATTTCTTTTATGTTGTATCGTGATTTGGAAATAACATGCTTTGTGTAGGAATTGCTTATGTAGCATCTTCTTGCACTATATGTTCTTGTGGAGAAACATGTTGCTCTTCTTCAACAGTCTCCTCAACTTATCCTTATGTGTTAGCGGCTGGGTTTTCCTTTGCTGTTGCTAGTTCTTGTGAAGTAGTGGCAATGCATTCACCTTTTGATGTTGGTTCTTGTGGAGCAATAGTAGGACCTTCAATACCACTACTACATTTTGGAGTGGTCTATGGTATTGTAGCTATAATATTCTCTACTGATTCTTGTGTAGCAACAACAAGAGCTTCTATTGTTGGTTCTTGTGTGGCAACAACAGAGACTTGAGGGCCACCTACAATCTTTGCATGTCTTGTTGCTAGTTCTTGTGTGACAAAATATAGATCTTATGTTGCTGGTTCTTGTGTGACAACAAAAGGATTTTATAACCAATTGTAGTTTCTTCTAGATCCACCCTAGACCTTGTTCTATTCTACCTTTCTTCTTCTACTGCTAGTTCTTATGGAGCAACAATAATTCCTTTTCTTCTATCTCAACAACAACATTTGACTTAGTTCAACTTTTTTTTACAATTCTTACTGCTCATTTCCTACTAATGGTTCTTATGTGGTAGTAATAGAGCCTTCTTGATGTTGGTTCTTATGTAACAACATCAATATCTTTCCTTTAGAAACTTCTATCTAATCCTTCTGTTTCTTGGATATTAAGGGGGTGTGTTGGAATGGATTTGAATATGGAAGTAGAGTAAGATGATGACATGGTTCAAATGGACTAGTGAAGGTTAAGGGAGGTGATGGTATGGTTATGATAGGTGATGGTGTGGTTATGATAGGTAAGACAATTATCCTCCCCCCAGCTGAAGAATTTTTTCATCCTTGAAAAAATGACAAGTGGGAAGGATGTAGGATAGAAACAAAAACCAAAGAAGGATTAAGTGATTTTCCAAATAAAAACCCATAGATTTCAATGAATCTGACAAACAGTTAGGAAGAAGAAGCATACCTACACCTAACTAAAGTACATGACATTTGCAACAAGTATATTATGTCATGGTATTTTTTGCTTTGTTGTTTTTACTGGTTCTGTAACATGTTTTTTTATAAGACCCCATGGCAAGAGCTTGTGTAGAAAATGCCCCTGAAAATTTGTAGCAAGATTTCCACCTGGTTAATTTGAGATATCTCATTGAAACTTCGATAGGAGACAACTTCTGCAACAACTTATTCTTCTACAAGTTCTTGTGGGGCAACAGTCTCTTCCTCTCTAGGAGTTTCTTCAACTACTTTCTCTATTGTTGGTTCTTTTGTAGCAACAATAGGACTTACTGAGGCTGGTTCTTGTGTATCGGCCTCAGGGGTTGTAGGTTCTAGTTGTTGTGTGGTAGCACCTATTTCTTTTCTTTTTCTAGCTATACCAACTTCTTCAACAACATAATTCCCTATAGTTGGTTCTTGTGTGGAAAACATAGGGCTTATTGGCGTTGGTTCTTGTGTAGTAGCACCAATATCTTTCTCAACACTTGTGATTTTTTCTCCTTTTGTAGCAATGCCGTATGCTTCTAAAAATAAAAACATATTATAGAACCTGTAGCATGCTATTCGATATTTGAACATGAAGGAAGTGTGCTTGGACATGATCAATAGCAAGCATACAACAATAAAACTTTGGGTGGATTGGTAGTATCAAAATATTGGAGATCTTTATTCAACAACTATTGAAATTAGAAAGGCAACTCAACTTTGTAGGTGTGTCAAGTTACTTTATTGGGTGGGTTAGAAGTGGGTGGAGCAGGAAGTCGTGGAGAAAATAAGTAGGTTGAAGTTATAATTTTGCAGTAGTGATTACATGATATTCTGAGAAAAAATATTTGTCTTCAATGTCGCCCACATAAGAAAATGAAACTCATTGACTCCAACATGCACTTTTATTTTAATTATCTTTGAGCGAGGAAGAAAATTCATTGCATACCATAGTTTTGCAGCAAGAAAATACTAGGTCTTCTTGAAGGCTTCTTGTATAGCAATGGTGCTTCCACATCAAGTGGAAAAACAAAGTTCAGTTCCCTAGAAAGTGGAACAATGATTTCACAACAAGTGGAAAAATAGTGACAAGTTTCGCAGCAAGTGGAAAAATGGTTTCACAACAAGAGGAAAATGTGTAGCATGGTTCAAGGCAAGGATCTACAACAAGGTGTTGTAGCAAGGCCTAGTGGACAAAGATCTGCAACAATTGTATCATTGATGAATAAGGATGATGGATAATGCTGAGAAATACAAATGATGGATCATTGACTCTTCTTGCTTCCGTAGCACCATTTTTTGACTTATGGAGCACTTATTTTGACTTCTATAGTATTTGATCTTCAAATCCAACTCTTCATTTGTCTTGTTCTCTATCCATCTACAACCTTATAAGAAATATTTGTGTTGTCGGTCAATAGATTGAATCCTTACACAACAAGCTCCTAGGAAATTGAACTATAGACATGGTTCATTCAACATAATCTAATATTACACTTTCTTTTATTTTCATGTCTTAGTGACATTCTATTTTCATAAAAAAATGTTCTGCAAAAATCACTCCATGGATTAACCTTATTGATCCTTCAAAAACTAGCACTTTGCCTGCAATATGAGGTGAGATTATGGAAGAAGAGAGGTGCCTGTAATTTCTTCTTCTAATAAATGTTAAAAATAATTGAAAAAACTTCATAGAAAATAGATTTGAAAAGAATACAGTAAGTAATTCTCATTTTTTTACCTACTGAAGAGTGGTGGCTAACATAGACTACATGGCATTGGTTTAATCATAACTTTTTCATTTGATGTCTGATTGGAGTGCTTACAAAGACAGATTAAAGGAAATATAGAGGGTTGTCTCTAGTATAAACAGGTTTTGAAAGTGTTTTAAAATGATATGTCAAACCTGCTGAGGAACAATCTGTATGTGATAGCTGTTTTTTTTTATTTACAACCTAAATTAAAAGTCACGATTTTGAGCGTAATTTTTTTCCGGATGATGTCGTATGGATATGATTCCAATGGGAGATTAAATTATATTCATGTATATATCTCCAATAGAAACAAGTTTTGAAAACATGAAGAATTGATGTTGGGGCTAAATATATGCACTATTAATTCCCACATTTAATTATCAACCAGGGCTCGTAAGCTTCGAGGTGTAGGTGCAGGAAATGCAGGATCAGAGCCTAGTCTAGCCTAATCTAAAGCCGACAAAACAATCTTCAAACTCACACTACAACAAATCAACACTAAGGATTTGTCACTGGGACGTAGGAATAACCTAGTGCTATAAGGGCTTAGATCACAGTCTTTCATGCACTCGATGATGTTAGTGTGATTAATCGTGAGTAGCTTACTTAAGTTTCTTGTCCTTCAATGATTATTTCCTATAGCAGATCCACACTTAAATGCAATAAAAGAAACAATCTAACGGAAATGAAATTCACGATAGAAACTAACACCTTAGGAATAATTCCAATGAGGGAAGGCCATATCTCACGAGTTAGACCTCTAATCTGTCCATTGGTGTTTGAAGCTACAAACTTGCAATAAGAAGCCAAGAAAAATGAAATACTAAAACAAAACTATGCGATCAACAATTTATTGTAAAGATCTATCCTAAAATGGGAGGATTAAATTCTATCCTACAAAATGATAACAAAAGAATTCATCAATAACAAAAACAAGAGAGGAAATTAGTGCAAAAATAAGTGTAGACTAGTACAAAGCAATGCAAAAGAAAAATTGACTAAGAACATAAATAATTCTTAAAGCAATCCAAATTTAAACTGTGAAAATATTAAGCAAATGTAAAATCACACATCCTAAACTCAGAACCACTCATCAAATGAATACATCCATAAAGTAAAGCAAAAAGAAAGGGATGGAAAGGAAAATAATGAATATGAGAAAAGAAAGTGGTTTTATGTGTAATTGAGATATGAAGGTAGCATTTAAACTCAATAACTAATACACAGAAAATGAGGAAGAGATGGCAACGATTTACTCTTGTAATTAAGTGATTATAATGTATAATCAAATTAACGACTAAGGAGTGAATTGTGTGAGGAAATATGAGGTGAATCTAGAAGAGAAAGGTGATATATACAAAAAATGGAACAACTCTGTTTTACACTATTTGGGACAACATAGAATAGGTGAATGGATATGTGAATTGGATAGTAGGTTTCGATGTGTGAGTAGGATGGAAAATCAATGGTGGAAAATGATAGATGCAAAGAGAGGTTTGAATGATTAAATAGATGGGAGTGAAGCATGGAAGCAAGGGAACATTGTCCACAATTAATTAAGCACAAAAACATAGCATTGAAAGGATATGCAGAAATATAAGCACACAAAAGTAATGGAAGGAGTACAGACTAAACTCAAATCTTAAAAAATGTAATAATGTACTCAATTGAGAAATGTGATCTGAGTCTAAATTCATCCATCTATTGCAACAACATAAAATTAACAAAACTTTAACTCAAATGATAACAAAACTAAAATTGACTTGTAATGATATAAACACACAATGCAATGTTAATCNTAATATAGCGACACTTACCCATGCCGAGGGGCCCTTCCCAGGAGGTGAGTGCTTCTTGAAGACAATTAGATCAAGATAGAAGGATTCTCAATGTGGCAGCAACAATCAATTCTTCATTGAGATCAAAAACTCGATTTTTACATGGTTAACAACTCCTTAAGGCTTTCTCACAAGAATAAATCTTTCATTTACAAAATCTTCATGAAACTCATGGCTCCTTCTCATAGACCTATGAGGCTTATTTATACATGAATAATCATTGAGGAGTGGATGGGACTGAATCCCAATGCTCAAATTTCAAATATTACATTTTTAGTTAAAATCCTCAAAAATCTGGGTTTTATTGCAATTTGGGAAGATTCGAGTTAGGCCCCCACCCATAGCTTCCAAACCAATTCTAATTTTGAAAAACTGCCCGCATATTGCTCAATTTTTCATATTCTAGATAAAACCCATTTCGTATAATTTCTAGATCTAATTCCATCTGCACGGAAATCGAGGCGCAAGTTGGCAGTTTGAGATTTTTGCTAATTTTTGCATAATCATTCCCCCTGAGATGGAGGTCCACACGTGTGATCTGGGTGAATTTTGCCTCATGTGTCTGCATGTAAACGTCGCTCTGGACAAAACACATGTCCCCTATTTTCCTCTAGAATCTTTCCAAAATTTCGAATTATTTCTAGTACCAGATTGTTGTTGATGCTAGTACCGGATGACCTGGAGCATTTTGGTACCAGCTGGTTTCTGGAACATTCTAGTATTGGATGTGTTGAATTGCGAGTATCGGATGATATGGATTGTGAGTACCAGATGACTTGTAGAACTTTCTGGTACCGGATGACTTGGAGTACCGGATGAACACAGTATTGGTACCAGATGACATGGAGTGTGGGTACCAGATGACATGGAGCATGGGTATCCGATGAATGTGAAGGTACCGGATGACTGTGCAGGTACCAATTGACTGTAGAACCTTCTGGTACCAGATGACTTGGAGTACCGGATGACCTGCAATGCGGGTACCAGAACATGAATAGTACAGGTACCAGAACATGGACAATGCATATATCATAACCTAAAAAATACAGAACATGCTTCTTGGACATAGAAACATAGGATTAAACCATCATTGACAAAACTATTGTATAATCATCCTTTTAATCACTAAAAATATGGAAAATTGTGTATTAACCACATAGGATGAATAATGAGAGATAATGGAGGTTTATGGTGTAATTAGGGATATATTAGTGACAAAATGTGGGGAGAAGGTGTAATGATAAATGTATATGTATGGCAGAAAATATGACAAAACTTGAGCTCACTCCATGGATTCACCTTATTGATCCTTCAAAAACTAGCACTTTTCTTGCAATATGAGGTGAGATTATGGAAGAAGAGAGGTGTCTGGAATTTCTTCTTCTAATAAATGTTAAAAATAATTGAAAAAACTTCATATAAAATAGATCTGAAAAGGATACAATAAGTAATTCTCATTTTTTACCTACTGAAGAGTGGTGGCTAGCATAGACTACCGGGCATTGGTTTAATCATAACTTTTTCATTTGATGTCTGATTGGAGTGCTTATAAAGATAGACTAAAGGAAATATAGAGGGTTGTCTCTAGTATAAACAGGTTTTGAAAGTGTTTTAAAATGACATGTCAAACCTGCTAAGGAACAATCTGCATGTGATATTTGTTTTTTATTTATTTACAACCTAAATTAAAAGTCACGATTTTGAGCATAATTTTTTTTCGGATGATGTCGTATGGATATGATTCCAATGGGAGATTAAATTATATTCATGTATATATCTTCAATAGAAACAAGTTTTGAAAACATGAAGAATTGATATGTAAAATGTGTTAATGATTATTCCGGGAGGCAAAGTTTTAGCAATGCAGTTTTTAGGACATGTAGGCACTATTTAAGGAATAATTTTTTCGTCCGATGTCGGATCAAAGTGATTACAATGGGAGATTAAATTATATTAATTTATTTATTTCCACTAGAAACATGTTTTTAAAACTTGAAGGACTGATGGGTCAAATATTCCAATGACCATCCTAAGAAACGAAGTTTCAACAATGCAGATTTAGGATAAGCAGTTAATATTTAGGGCATAACTTTCTCATATGATATCAAAATGAAATGATTCAAGTTGGGTAGGAGAATATACCCTATAAACATGTTTTAAATATCTATCCATTTGGTCTTCCAGAATTTGACTATCCTAACTTTGTTTTCAGTAAGGTCATTGATCCCAATGCCACGAGAATTCGATAACCAAGCTATTTCTTCACAATTGATGACTTGGGCATATGATATTTTTCAGGAGCATATAATTTTGAATGTAAGACATCCCCATACCAAAAGTTTAAAATACCCAGTTCCTAGATTGACCTACACAAGATTTGTAGGAAATGAAAAAATAACTAAAGCAAGAATAAAATCAAGCATCTAATTCAAAATGTGGTATGATGACAATGGGATCCTGACATAAATAACGTAGGAACTCAAGATAGTCCATGAAATGTCTCATTATTTGTGAAATAGTTTCCACATTTTGTCCATGAAATTAAGATTTCTGTATGATGATGGCTTGAATATTTGATCAAGGAATACAACCATCATTAGGTCATTGAGTAGTGTGCATATGTCATTATTCCTAAGAACAAAGAGACTATGCGTGGGGCACAGTTTGTTAGAAAAACAGGATCGCAGAGCAATAAAATAAAAACAAATACGGAAATAAAACACATAATATATACAATACAATAGAGACACATATATATGTGGTTCACCCAGTGTGGGATACATGCACTAGAGAAATTTACAGATCCTTCCTTATTATTATCCAACAAAATTAAGGGATACAACCTACAACACACCTGCTGTAACTTCCTCTTCTTTCTCTCACAGTCTCTTCTCTCATAATACAATATTCACTATAATACACAACTACAATACAATTCCCTCATAAAAGAGGGTTTCCTTCTAGGGAAAAAATCCCTAAAATAAATTCTACCATCAGATCTGCGACCTTATAATGAACGATCCATATTGACTATGAAATTACAATATTTTACAAGGCAAATTTTCCCAAAATTTCACTTCTGCCTGGGGGGGGGGAAT
>JASDQU010752720.1:11192-32211 GCA_032191745.1 Picea mariana | reverse complement strand
CCCTCAAGGTTGTGTTCGATCTCCTCGAGATCCTCAGTTGCTACCCATCGACCTACCACTACCCCTATCTCTCCACGTCTCTGGATAGGAGATGATCCTGGAGGCCTGAAAGGCACCACATCTGCATTGTTTTGAGCACTTGATTAGTCTCGGATACGTAACAAGAAATTTCATACTTAAAATACCAAAAACAACATATAATGAAAAAAAATCCTTTTTACATATCTCTCCCCACCGAGAACACTCAGGTAATGACATGTTGAGATCTCCACGGAAGTCATTCCTGGCATATGCATATTCCTCAATCATGACAAGTTGATCCCTCATCCACTAGAAGAAAGCAGGACCATATGTAACGATTGGCACGCTACCATGATGTTCAATCAAGTCTACCCATCTCTTCATCCAAGGATCCCGTRGAGTTGGTATTCCCCATTCCACATGTTTTAGGYGTAAAACGAGGACCCTCTCCAGRAAAAAGGATACCAAAATCGATCCATATCCAAACAKCTTCAGCTAACCACTTCTAGAATTTGTTAATTGTTTCTTCATATTTTTTAGGAGGCCCTCGCACTAGTTGAAAACTCRGGGMTCCATAAACTTGATAACATACTGAAAAATGGCTTTGYAAGGCCATGTGAGGAGCTGCACTCCCTACCATATGAGTAATAGTATAGAGAATGGTCCTCARAGGAAAGTTTTGAACATCCTTTATGGCAACTTTGCCACTATGTTTCTCTGTACCAGCTACACAGTGATGTGCTACATAATAATCCATGGGTTCACCACCTCCTCTGCTTCCTGATAGTGACACTCGAGAGCCACAGTGAGATAACCCAGTCAAGAAGTAGATTACATCGATCTCTAGAGTGAGTGTATGTACCTTGACATGAAATTCTTTCTCATTAACGTCCCACATGCAGACTAAGTGTTCCAATACCATCAATTGGGCCCTCGTGCCCTGCACTTTGAAAAAATTTAGCAAGCCACACTCCCATAGTGCCATGAAGGTGCCCGGATCATTTCCGGAAAAGTGGTCTTCCTCCTCATGCTCTTGTTCCCTCCACTCAAGCATGATGATCAATGAAAATATTCCAAACAACAATTAAAGATGATTTAGTTTATCAAAAATTCAAAATTGGGAGTTTTCTCAGCTTTCTCTCTCTTTTTAGTTTTTGAGTTTCGGCCATCCCAGGGGTCAAATTTCCCACAGTGCAGCATTGTCACACCCAAGCTATAGAACACCTACAACGATATAGGCTCATCGCAGTTCATGATAGGAAAGGTCTGCGACGATCTGGAGGCGCAATCTCCCTTGGAAAATTACCCATAAACTCAAAATTTAACCATTAAAATTGAAAAAAAATACCATAAAAAGAGAGAGGGGAGGAAGAGCACCTACCTCATGGAAATGGCTCGATAAATCGTCCACAGAGTGCTTCAGAATCGTCACTTGAAGATCGTAGGAAAAAGAGGGTTTTTGGCACTAATTTGGTGAAAATGCAAATGAAATGGTAAAATGAACTAGTTTTAACCTATTTAATTTACTTTTACCATTTTAATTTAAAATTAAATTATTTTTTAAATATTTTCACCTATGTCACAAACCTAATGAACTTTTCAAAGTGTCAATATTGCAGGTTAGAGATCTGACAACCAGACTTTTGATATGGATCACTCCTTTTTGGTTGTTTTTGCCTGTTTTTATGATGTATATATACTTTTAGAGTTTTTCAAGAAAAACTCCGAGCATGGTCTTTATTCTTTCTCACGCTCGTGAAACTATGAGAATGTAATCGAGTAAAATTTTATCATTTTTTTCAGACTCATAATGAAAATACAAAAAACAAACCCCCTGAAAGTACAAAAAACAAACTCCTTAAACATGGAAATATAGCTGAGCGACCTTGTTCTTTTCACGCTCATAAAAGTATTTGAAGAAAACGTATGATGAGCAGTATATTATCTCTTTTTTAGTCTCATCAGACTAATTTACAAAAAAGGACATTGTGGAGTTTTATTTAAGTGTTTTTCAGACTCTCTAAACATGAAAAACCCCTGAGTTTTCTTTCTTTGGAATCATAAAATAAGCATCGAAAGTCCCATATGGGACCGAACCACTCCTTCCTAGGTTTCATTAAAAATACTTTGAGGGACTCATCCGAAGGATGAGCTTACATTACAATCATATGTTATCCTCCTCAAGATTGCATAAAAATAAAGAGGTACTCGCCAGAAATGATGGCGGAAAATTGGGAAAGGAATGTATTTTTGTATCTGTGTTAGTGGCAGTGAGTCGCTCTTGAACATGACACCCCTCTTCATTATTGTATCTGGGTTGGGAAATCCATTTGTCTCTCGTTTGATCATCCACAAGTATGTATATTGGGTCCTCCTTGAGTCAATGTTGCCAAGACATTTGTTGTGTCGTTCATATGTTCAAGAGAAGTTCAACCCATACAGGACTTCTATCAAGTCARCCATCTGCAGTCAAACTTTACCATGTCGGCCTTCCYTGAGTCAGTTCTAAATCACATGATATTTTGATCTACTTAAAATCTGTTACATATTTTGTGTCATTGATGGGGGATACATTAAGGCCCTCCTGTGATGATTCTTTTCATGTCGAATTCAACACATTATCCGRGAATTAGACTTAGAAATCATTTAGTACCTTGGAACTTGCATGCCTCAATGGAAAGTTTCCTCGTTTTCGACAGTGGGTTCACATGAATGGCCCTTGATTGGAAAATTCCATYGAATGTTCGAATTCAACTCATTAATTCGCATTCGATGGATTGTACTAGATTACCTTGGGGATCATTGACATCAATGGTGATTTCCCTCGCACTTGTTAATGGTATTCATCAATGACCGGTAATCAAGTGGTTTATACCATGTTTGACTTTGACACCTTTAATCACATGGATAGATTCGTACTTCGGGACGATTGATATGAATACCCTGGATATTTCCATATCGGTCCAGGTTGCAATGGAGTATTCATAAGTCTGTACTAACACATAGATCCACCGTGTATTTCTCATGGCTATGTCCAAATTTGAGTCGTTATAGCATATATCCACAGTGTATTTCTCGTGGCTATGTTGAATCATGATGACATGGATCCACAGTGTATMATTGGTGGCCATGAATCACTTGACACTTATACTTGGGGTCACTTGTAGTCTGAGTATGGGAATGTCTACCTCAGTAAATGGTATATTATTATGTAGATGCTTGATTGCTTGTAGGTTTCCAACCGATGTGCTCCTTGTTCTCGACACAGACATTCTACAAAGTATTTTAGTTGTCACATGCTCCAACTTCATACTTTGGGGGGAATTATGTTACACATTAGTTTGGTCACCCCTTGATCATCGATGATATGTGTACCGCTTAATTCTATGTTCCCTGAAACTACTGAACAAATGAAACTTTCTCCCTGATAAATTGAATCATCTTTCTTTTCTTAAAAACCCTATCAAAGGAGATCGCCGCACCCTGCTAAATGCTTCAGGTGCGATGATGCTTGATCGACACATGCTACATCAAAATGGGTTGTATCGTCGTCRCRGGTTACTTGTCCTTAGGGTGTGACGATTCTCAAACAAGGGAAAAGGGTGAAATTCTCGAAAGTTCTAGAATGGGATCGTCTAGAAGATGAGGTGGCCTCAGATTGGTTTGGATCTTACCCACTTCTCTGATTTAGTGGGATCATCCTAATCTCATCCAATCCTCTTTCACCCTATAAAAAGAGGGATCTCTCATGGGAAAGGCTAGGTTGGATTATGCATGAAGAATTATGTTAAAGATTGCACTTGAGATAGCTTTGCTTTAGCTTTCCAAGTCAAGTTGTGAATACTCTTCATTAAAAGAACTAGAGAAAAGGTGTGTGTGTTGAGGCAAAGGGCCATTGGAAGGGACCTTGCAACATCAAGGCATAGGTTGTATTCGCCAATTTCATTAATATAATGCAACAATACATTCCTTCCCTATAAAATCGTCTTCATTTTTATTGTATAACTCCCTGATATTATACATAGATTTCATTGGAATATATATATATCGTTGTTCTCTTTCTTTGTTCGTTTGTGTCTCTTAAACAGGTCCAACATCCCACAAGTCTAAGGATGGAGCAAGGATGACACTGGTGAGGATCAAACAATGTTTAAACGGTATGTCATTTATCTCTTATCGAACTAGTTTATATCACAATGAAATCTAAGGAGAAGCTTGTATTCTACTCTGTTTGGTTCTAATTTCTTGTTGAAGTTAGGGAGATCAGTTTGTGTTCGCACTTACCAATTTGCTTGATAACAACAAATTACAGTGAAATTACATGATAGTATGACTCCCTATATCTACATAATGAAGTAGATCTTGAATCCTACCAAAATGAGTCCAATTCAAGCCACTCTACATATAAGATTTTAGGAAAAAAACGTAAATGTATAAATTTTGCAAAAATTCCCTAAGAGCTTGGTAATCCTAAAAAACATAAATAACTAACTGAGTATGATTGGCTACATCCTTATTTGTTGTTTCAATCATTGATTCTTTTTCAATATTCTACACCTGTGCATTCAAATCTAGAAGAGAGTGCCTTGAACCATCATTGCTTTGATTAACTTCTAGATGTTTTTTTTATCGTGAAGGGGCTAGCCTGGTTTCCTTGAATAAAAAATAAAAAATGTATATTGAGTATTAAGAGACATGTATCCCTTTGACGTGAAAGTAGGTACCTTCATGGGATTGGTTGATAATATAATTTTCCATTTAGAACTATGGTCCCTTCCTTTTCTTGTGTGGCCTTGTTGACATAATGATCCTCTCTTCGATTGTTATCACAAAGCACATGAAAAAATCTCACTTTTGAGATACATGATAAAGATTTTTGAATTCTAGTAGACATTGATGATAATTTGAAGATGATGGGGTTTTTTTCCATGACCATATAATGAATGACATTATTTGAATCCCCAATTACAATCAATTTTTGAATATTTATAGAAGTTATGAGGTGGAGTCCTTGCAATAAAGCATAATCCTCAACAAGGTTATTATAAAGAGTTCACAAACTCCATGTATAGGAATGTTGTATTTTGCCTCCTAGGTTTATGAAAACCCTACTTTCACTTGCCACCCCGGGGTTTCATTTCAAGGCTCTGTCAAAACARAGTATAAGGAGTCTTGATCCTAAGTCCTTTGTTAAAATTATTGTGAAGTTAATTAAAGCTTCCATCATGTTTGGGGGTGAAGTTGAGAAYAGGAGCAAGAGCATATAAGATTGAATTGGTCAAGCCATTGCATCTCTTCCTTATCTAATGCTTGATCAAGAGGGATTTTTATAATTGAAATGGTACGATAGCGAAGTCTTAGYCTTGAATGCTACCATTTCCTATAAGTTTGAACATGTTGAAATGCAACTCTGTTTCGTTCCAACCACACTTTCTAGCATACAAATMTGGCCAAAGGTATCCAATTTTTTTTGAAGAAATGCTTGTGATGGAAGGACCCTGAGTAGTGATTGCACCATGTCTCAAATAGTTGCTTCAATGAGTTTGGCTTCTTAAGGCGATGTGCAAGTACATTAACCATTGTTTTTCATACCTCCATAGTGAAGTGGCATTCCAAAAGTAAGTGATGAGAGGATTCTATACTATAGAAGCAAAGAGTGCATCGAAAAGGTCCCTGGATTCCTCTCTTTTTAATATTTTTTGAAGTTAACATTTTTCCATGAGCTAATGTCCAACAAAAAGTGTTGATTTTAGGTAGTCTACCTGTATGCCAATTTTTTTTTCCAAAGCGATGCTTTAGGAGGAAGGGAGGAGAGAGAACATTGAATATCATAACCCTACTTAACAAATTATTCATCAAGCCCCCACCCTCTATAGTCTAACTCTATCATATGCTTAGGCACACAGCCATGCAATCTCCATTCAAGTTGAGAGGCCACCAAAGGAATCAGATGCAAGGAAGGAGGCCCAAAGTTCCATCCTCTCCATATTCTGTGAAGTTGTCCCATGAAGAAATATCATAAAGGGATTTCTTCCTATGCTCATCTAACCATTCCCTCAAAGGAATAAGATCACGTGAACATACTTATGGCCAGTGTCGCATGATGTTGTCCTGCCAAAGATTGATGTCTTTCCCATTTTTTGGTATCCATATCAATTTCTCCCTAATCATAGGAACGATTTATTTATAAGCTTCCAAATAGATGACCCACCTCGCACTTGGGGAATGTTATCAAGACAAATTTATTTGTCTTGAATTTTGTTTTTGTGTAAGACCTTTCCACCAATTGTACTTTCTTAGTATACGTCTTGAGAGGAGTCATTGCAAGATTCATCATTGTTGGATCCTCTATGTTGAGTCCTCCATGAGTTTTGGGGTCCCGAACAATGAAGTAGTTGACTAAATGATATATTTTATAGTTGGATTTCCCCCTTTGCTAGAGAAATATCCTTAAATATTTAGCCAAAGTCATATTGACACTTGTCAGAGCTAACATAGCATAAAACTAAAAAATGGGCAGTGTTAAAAGAATCGCTTTAATGAGAACTACCCTTCCTGTTGGATTTAACCACTACTCCCCCCAATGATTGAATTTGGATTTTACTTTAGGAAGAACTTGATACCAAGAACGAGAGTTGGAGTATTTCATGCTAATGGGAATTCCAAGATACCTGAAACATCGGCAATATTCTTGAAATGAAAACATAAGGAGTCTAGATAGAACAAGTAGCGTATCGTTTCTAGCATTCCAAGCATAAATTCGGTTTTTAATATTTTTAACCATCCCCCCTAAAGCCATGATAAACAAATCTAAAAACCCCTTGAATCTAGATGCTATAATCGATGAATCTCCTCCAACAAGGAGGGTATCATCAGAAAATTGGAAATGATTAATGCTCCTCTCCCTTTGAACCACTTTAATTCCTAGTAAAGCATTGTTTCTCCTCTTAGCTTCAAGATTCCTACTCAAGGCCTTAGCCACGATGATATATAGGAGAGGGGATAATGGATAACCTTGACGCAGCCCTTTGCTAGCTTTAAAGAATCTAGACAGACTTCCATTAGCTAAAGGGGTTATCCATGAATTGCATATTCAAGCTGAAATTAATCAGATTAATGCATAGAAAAAGACAAAATTATGCAAGACATCAAAGAGAAAGGAATGGAAAACTCTATCAAAGGCATTAGCCATATCTATCTTAATAATCATACCTTTATCTCCACAAAATTTGTTGGAGTAGATCTCTTCTTGGACCATGATTATGTTGTCCACAATTTGGCACGTTTCCATGAATCCACCTTGGTTTTTCGATATGATCCTAGAGAGGAGATTCTTTAGTCTATATGCGACAATTTTGGTCATAATATGATACGAAACATTATACATTGAAATTGATCGAATTCTTGCAAAGGTAGATTAATTTCCTTGGGGATTAGAGCAAGAAAGGTTGAATTGGTGTCACCTCCCATTCTAGATGTCTAGTGAACATATTGCAACATTATGATCAAGTCAAATTTAATTATGTTCCAACAAAGCCTATATAAATGTATGGTAAACCCATCCAATATCGGAGTTTTATCAATGCCTAGCTGGAAAATTTCTTGTTGAACTTCTGCTTCATTAATTACTTGAGAGATATTGATGTTTTCTTCTTAGGAGTTGAGATTTGGTATATTTTCCAACATTGCAGTTGTATCTAGTGGATCGACTCTATATTTTTTAGTGTATAAATATTCAAAATGAGCATAGGAAACCTCCTATATCTTATCAAAAGATGTCAAAATATCTCCATTTGCATTTACGATTTCCTTGACAGTGTTCCTTCACAGCCTAGCACATTCTTGCTTATGAAATAACTATGTGTTTCTATCCCTGACTTGCATCCAAAGACTTATAGATTTCAAACGATGTTCTTCTTCCTTTTCTCTAAGTGTTTGTTGGTACTTTTTAAAGGTTTCTTATTCCTCATACAAGATTTTATGGGTGACCTGTTAAATCTCCATCCTATATTGCAAGTGTTCCAGTTTTTACTTTTGCTCTTCGATAACATAAGAGATGGATGGAAATGATGATTTAGCATAATTCTTAATAGTAGTCTTGGTAGCTTTAAGTTTTTGCTCCTAGATGTGAATAGGGGATCCAACCACCCTAAATGTATAGGTTTTTGAAATTAGATCAAAGATAGATTGGTCACACAATGAAAAAAGGTTGAACTTAAATGGAAAATGAATGGAATTAGAAACTCCAGAAAAAAAGAATGGATATGGGCCTTTGATCAGAAGTTTCCCAAGGTAGAATAATAGAGGAGAGAGCATAATTTCTTTCTAAGAATGAACTTTTCACTAGAAAATGATCAAGCTTGGTTGCAATATGCCTTGGGCTTATCCTCCTATTTGACCAAGTGAATTTACCTTTAAATCATTTTACATCGAACAAATAAAATAGAGACATAAGATCCTTCATCCTTTCTCGACAATGGTCTTGAATAACGTTTCCTCCCTTTTTTTTCTTTTTGGATTTTTTGTTGTGTTGAAATCTCTAGCTATTGCACATCGCTCCCAGAGTTTTGAGCTCCTCAAGTCTGACAATGAATATACTATAGGCATATAAACATGGAATATTGATATCACTTCCTTAGTGTGGATATGTGTAAATTTGGTGAGCATCCAGTGTTGGGGATGCTGACAATAGTTCAATTGTAAAATAGTATTTTTCCATACCATGTAGAGGCCCCAAGTGTGACGTCAAGAGATCACTTCTTTTCCATCACTATATTTCCAATATTTTGTACCTTGCTTGACGACCTCATCAACCTCTAGCTTCATCTCCTAGAGCAAGAGAACAATAGGTTTTTCATATTTAATTAAAATCATGATTTATTTGACCCTAGTTGTGTTTCCCATTCCCCTACAATTCCAAGAGATTGCCTTCATCATTGTTTAGTGTTTTTGGGAACCCCCTCCCCCCTTTAGGAGGGTTTGATCCACTTATATTCCTTATGCTTCTAGTTCCCATACCAATCACCCTTTCTATTGTGGATTGTTATGAACCAGTGCCTTGAGAATGATAAAAAAATTAATGAGTAGCAATCCACTTCGAGGGGGAAACCTCCTTTTACAATATATTAAATGTACAAGATGGGATATGATGATCCTAAAACTATTTCTCCTTGGTACATATATAGGATACAAGGGGTACAATTATAATGAAAGGGTGCAATGAAGTGTTCTAGCCTAGATACAAATATAACACTAGAAATGTAATAATTCAATAAGGGGATTAATAGGGGGTTTTATACATAACATGGGGCTTTGTCTAGGGCTTAACATGCCCCTCCCCTTCAAACAAGTGTTTTCCTCAACACTTGACTAACCACAGGTGATTCTGCAAGAAGAAATCATCTTGCCATGTTGCTTCTTCCATTTGACAAGGTACTCTATAATTGCTCGATTTCTCAGCTACCTAATCCTTTTTTCAACAATTGTTTTTGGTTCTAGTATGATTTTCCCTTCTTCATTAATATATGGTCAAATATTTTGGACTATGATCTTGTTTCTGATGACCTTATTTAAGAAAGAAACATGGAATATTGGATGTACACTTGAAGATGGAGGTAACTCCAATTTGTAAGCCATACTTCAAATCCTTTTCAAAACCTTATAGGGGCCATAATATTTGGGTGCTAATTTATTGTCATATTTTTGTTTCTTGAGGGACATATAGTTATATGGTTGTAGCCTCAGAAATACCCAATCCTCCACTTCAAATTCCCTTTCACTGTGATGTTGATATGCTTGTTGTTTCATCCTATTTCATGCCATAACCAAGTTGTCCTTCAATAGTTTCAGAACCTCTTGTTGGTTCCCTATGTTTTCCTCCACTTCTTAAACCATTGTATTCCCTTTCAAGTGTGATGTAATGGATGGAGGATGATATCCATAAAGTGCGATAAATGAGGACATCTTTGATGAAGTATGGAAGTATGTGTTGTACCACCATTCTGCCCAGGGAAACCACTTGACCCATTATGTATATTTATTAGATGCAAAGCAACGAAGATATCCTTCTATACATTTATTCACAATCTCAGTTTTCTCATCGGATTAAGGATGGTAAGATGAGTTGTGAGTCAACTGAGTAGCCAAACAAGAAAATAACTTGGTCCAAAACTTTCCAGTGAAAATTGGATCTCTATCACTTACAATAATATTGGGGACTCCATGTGGCTTTTAATTTTTTTCCATGAATCTTGTGGCTATTGTACTTTATTTAAAAGGATGAGAAAGAGAGAAAAAAATGGGCATACTTTGTCAGTCGATCCACTACTACCATGGTGACAGTATTTCCTTTAGATTTGGGTAAACCTGTAATAAAATCCATTGAAACTTCTTCCCGATGTTGACTTGGCTAATGGTTGTAGGAGACCTATATTCTTGATTGTATCTCCCTTATTATGTTGACAGACCAAGCATTCAGACACAAAATTTTGAACACTAGTTTTAAGACCTTCCCAAAAAAAATCCTTCTTGATATTGCGGTACTTTTTCAAGAATCCTGAATGTCCTCCTATTGGAGAAGTATGTAATTTCAAAAGGATTTTATGTTTGAGTTGGGAATTCTTACATAAATACAGACGATCATGATGCCATGGAAAAACATTCTTCCATACAAAGTTATCTAATGAACTAGGGTCCTCTTGTAGTTATTAAATGATCTTTCATACATCTTGATTATGTTTCCATTCTATCCTTGCTTCTTCCACCCAATCAGATTACAAAATAGAAATAGAACATATTGAACCCTATGTTTCTTCTTTTTTCCTTGAATATTATGTTTTCCTTTTTCATAGACAATTTCAAATTCATAACCTAGCATCTTTGTAACCCATTTTTGTTACTCTTCTGAAGATAGTCATTTCTCCAAGAAGTACTTCAAATTATCGTGATTCGTTTTTACTTTGAAGTGCCTTTCTATTAAGTAAGGGCGTTATTTATGTATTGCATGAAGTATGACCACCATTTCTTTTTTAAATAGGTTTGAATAAGTTTTTTTCCTTTAATTTGGTTTCTTTCAAAGGCAAGTGGTCTTCCTTCATGCATTAAAACTACTCCAATTCCATGACCTAAGGCATCACACTCCACAATAAATGTTTTCTTAAAGTTAGGTGCGGCTAGGATGAGATTTGTACACATAGCCTCCTTAAGTTTTTCAAAATCTTTGKTTGTTCCTTCAGTCCAAGAAAATGCTTCCTTCTRTAATAATGTTTTTAGAGGTGTTGATATTTGACCATAGTTCTTGACAAACTTGCGGTAATATCCCGTTAATCCTAAGAATCCTCTAATTTTTTTCAMGGTTTTAGGAATTGCCATTCCCTCATAGCTTTAATTTTGTTAGGGTCCACTTTTACACCTCGAAGAGATACAATATGACCCAAATATTCCATTGCTTGAACCCCAAAGGCATACTTGGAAGGATTTGCATAAAGTTGTTTCTCTTCCAATAGTTGTAATACTCTTTCAACATGTTGTACATGTTCTTCCCAAGATTTGTTGTAGATTAGTATGTCATCAAAAAACACTAACACAAATTTTCTAAGGAAGGGCTTGAAAATAGAATTCATCAAGCTTTGAAATGTTGATGAATTCTATTTTCAAGCCCTTCCAAATGGAATAACCAAAAACTCATAATGACCTTCACGTGTTCTAAAAGGTGTTTTGGCAATGTCTTCTTACCTTGTTCTAATTTGATGATATCCCGAATGAAGATCCAACTTAGTAAATAATTTTTCACCATGCAATTCATCTAACAATTCATCAATGATAGGAATAGGAAACTTATCTTTGATGGAAATTTTAATATGTTTTCTATAATCTGGACACATATGCCATGACCCATGTTTTTTTGTAACCATAACCACTAGTGAAGAGAAAGAAATTTGACTAGGTTGAATGATGTCGGCCTCTAACATTTATTAGATCATACTTGCAATCTCACTCTTCTATGCATATGGATGCATGTAAGGCCTAATGTTAGGTGGCATTCTTCCTGGTTGCAAATGAATAACATGATCATGGTATCGAGTAGGTGGAATACCCTTGGGGATTTCAACAAATACCTTGGAATGATTGTTGATAATTATTTGGAGATCTAATGGAGCAAAAGATAGAGATGTTTGAACATCAAGTGAGCATAATTGTGAAATTACACCATGGTGTCCCTTTTTGAGTAAATTTTTCATGTTATTAGAGCTTATCACCTTAGAGGGTTTCCCTTGGATACCTCTAAAATCAATTTCCTTATCATCTGAGGAAAATCTCATGAAAAGATCTTGAAAATTAAGGGCCATTGTTCCCAATGATTGTAACCATTGGGCCCCTAATACAACATCAATACCACCCATTTGGATGGAAATCATGGGACTATCCAAAAAAATACTCCCTCGTGTTGAGCTTAATACTATGTCACTTCCTAGAACAATTTACAATACCTCCATCTACAATCATTACTTGAAACTCTAGTGGTGGATATACAAAGCAAATTCGATTTTTTGCTAATTCATAATTGACGAAATTATGGGTACTACTAGAATCAATCAATATTGTTACCTTTTCCTTTTTTATGTATCTGTGTATCTTGAGGGTTTGTGGAGTGTTGATGTCAACCAATGCATGACAAGATATTGTTGGAGTAGTCTTTTCTAGATATATCTATTATGATGGTTCCAATTCTTGATATTCTTCCTCTTCATAGTCAATGTAAAATAATTTCTTCTCGTTGCATTTATTATCTTTACTGTACTTGCTGTCACAAATGAAACATAGACCTTTTGTTCTTCTTTCATCCATTTGTTGAGGTGTCAACCTTGTTGGTTTAGGAGAGGGAACATGGTGCTCTCTATAGTTATCAACAACCACCCTTCTAGTATCCATATTTTTGTTTTCCACTTTCCTAGCCATACTAAAATCTTGCTTTAGGGATTTAGGTTCAATGAGGTGCACCTCATGTTGAAAGTTCTCCTTTAAAATGCCCATAAAGAGATCTAACAAATTATCCTGAGAGTAAGCTTTTGGAATCGTTGAATGTGCTCTGTAATTGGACTTTTTTGTTGAGGAGTTAATAATTGACTAAATAATGTATTTCTCTTAATATCCCCATAATGTGATATCAATTCATCCGTAAAAATGGACCAAGAGATAATATAATTCTTTTTTCTTTCACAAATCCATTGATACTACTCAAATTTATCATTTTCTAAATACAAGGATGCAATGGGTACCTTTTGTAATCTTCGTGTTTGGTGTAGATCAAAGAAATGCTCCATATGGAATATCCATGTTATAGGACATTTACCATCAAACTTCCTCATATCAATCTTTGGAATGAAGAAGTTCCTTGAAGCCGCATTGAAACCTTGATGATGTGGATCTTGAAGTAATGAATGATTATGAAATTCAAAATTTGTGCTCTCCAACTGTGATAAAATACTCCCCATATGTGATTGAGTGTCAACACCATTGTTCTCCTTGTTTTCATGATTTCCTTGGATCTTCATATCCGTTTTAGGATTCCTATGTAAGAGCATGGCTTCTATGGATTTTTTCATTTTATTCATGGGTTTTTCTATGGATCTTTGCATTTCATTCATGGATTTTTGTACTTCTTCCTTATTTTCATCCATCTTATTTTCCATTTATTCCATATTCTTTTATGTCTCTTCAATTTTTCTATGTGTGTTTACCAACTCATCACTTGTTATTGACCTAGCACTCCAATCATTAAGTTGGTCCTCTAATTTGGATAGCTTGTTTTGTATCTCCTCATTTTCTTCATGAGTTATAGATGACATTTCTCGAGGTTTAATTGGTGTTGAATTCTTTTTTGGATCCATGTGGGGTAAAAATAATAATATTCCTATGTTTCCTCTTTATCACAAACTTTGAATCATCAAAAACGTATCTTCCAACAAAAAGTTATGCCAATTGTAAGTTATGTACCTTTCAAAGCATTAATTTGGAGTAAGTTTGGATGGTTGACCTTTGTCCTGAGACGTCTATGAAGTTGAACCCTTATGAGTATGAAATTTTGGCATGTACTACTCTGATATGACTTCTTAAACATCAAAAAACTTCACAGTCTGAAACTTCATTGATAAATAGTTATAGGAAAAACACAAAAATGTCTTGTTTAAGACTAATTTTAGGATTAGTAAACAAGCCCAACTTCCATGAGATATATCTCACAAATTATAATGATTCAAAATATATAAAAAAAATCCACGTGTAATTTTCTATGTCTCCTCGGGATTTTGAAATTTTCATAGTTGGAAACTTCACAGAAAAAAAACGTTACAATGAAAATTCCAATCTGACTCTTTTAAAACCGATTTCAAGATTAGTCACAAGCCTTATCTTCCATGGACTATATCTATGAAATTATAGCGAATCAGAATATGCAATTTGGACCACATGTACTAGGATATGTCTCCTCGATCTCCACAAAATTTCACTATCTCAAACCTCCCATAAAAGAAGTTATATCGAAAATCCCAAGATGGCTCATTTAAAACTAAATTCAGGATGAGTCAAAAACCATATCTTCCACAGGCTATATCTCCGAAAGTATAACAACCAAAACTTGAAATTTTTACCAAAGATACCTTGATATGTCTTCTAAGTAACCTCCAAATTTTTCTATATGAAGCATCTCGTAAAAAAGTTATAGCGAAAATGCCAAGATTACTCACTTGAAGAAGAAAAACCCTAGGATCGAGATCGGATACCAAATGTTATGAACCAATGCCTTGAGAATGATAAAAAATAAATAAGTAACAATCCACTTCGAGGGGAAAACCTTCGTTTATAATAAATTGAATGTACAAGATGAGATATGATTATCCCAAGACTAGTTCTCCTTGGTTTATATGTAGGAGACAAGGGGTGCACTTATAATGAAAGGGTGTGAAGGAGGGTTCTATCCTACATACAAATATAACACTGGAAATGCAATAATTCAATAAGGGGATTAGCATGGGGATTTTTCTAAGGCTTCACATGGACTGGGTACCTAGTTGTATCTATTTTTCTAATATTTCTCCTCTTACTTCTTTGTGTGGCTTTCTTCCAACGTTCCTGGATGGTTTGGATTCATTGGGTTCCTAAACATCACCTTCATCATTCCCATCTCCATATATAGGTTAAGGGGATCTTTTGGCCCAACCCCAGTCTCAGAAGACAATAAGGATTTGAGGAGGGCATGATCTATTTCTTCCTCGTGATCTAATAAATGACTTGCATTCCCTAGGTTTGGGTCTGATTTGGGGTTTTCTTCCAATATTGGCATTTCTAGGTGATCCAGGGGATCAAACTTTGCTCAAAAATCAAAGTGCTCGGAATTGCTTCAGAATGGACAAGTATGTAGGCCTCGTCCTCACGATCGCAACACAACTTTAACGGGTTCAAACGAAAGTCGTATGAGTGAGATATCATTTTCTGTCCATTTTTCCAAACAGGGAAAATTTTGTTGATTGTATAGTCCGTACAATCTGTACAGTGTTGATGTGGCAGTTGACCGTACAGTCTGTACGATCGTACAATGACGTGGAAGTGTTGAGTTGTCAGGTGGTTGTTGTGACAATGCTGATTTGGTAAGCTAGGTGGCATATACGTGGGTGAATGGTTTCTTAACATGTGGCGTCTGGGTGGCAAGTAACATGGTGCCACATGGCCCAGTTGTGGGATGCCACGTGGCACCCTTCCAGTTTATAAAATTGTGGTAGTTCACGAGGGTCGAACCTTCGACTTCGTGGGCAGTGGCATAGTTCTAATGTAGGTAGAGCTACCAACCCGCCTATGGGTTGTTTATTAACCATATACATCCTTATATTTATTTGAATTAGAGTTATGGTATGGGTGGCGGAGAAAAGGGTCAGGGCTTAGCCCCAACCCCTGATCCATATTGCAATGCATGCGACCACACTTCATAACCTTTGGTGTGGGGTTGATCCTTGGTGTTTAGCTCAGAAGGTGTGCAATATTTTCCATATGGCCACTCCATATGACCCTAGAGTGCAGGAGTTACAACCATATGTGGGTTAGGCGCTGGGACGTGGCCACATGCCCCCCATGTGACCGACACCTCCTCCCAAGGGAGCGCTAAACGCGCTAACGATTTGACATTATGCCATGATTTGCGGGATCTGTGTGGTGTTGGGTTTTCTGCCTAGTAACGCTGCGGGAGCCAGGTTAGTCACACACAAGTGCGAATTGGAGAACCGGAGACAATAAGCTTGAAGGGGAAACTTTCCAGGAGGATATCTTCTTCATTTTTTGGCCAAACCAGGTGTAGAAAGAGCCCAACTAGGGGTTTTTGGATGTTCTGGAGCCATTGGAGCCATCTATTTGGCATTTTGAGCACTGTAAAGCACAGTTTTTAGAACTTTGAGAAAATAATAAAAGAGATCCATTGGAAGCTGGACCAGAAGATGTAGCCCAAGAGAGGGGTGAACTTCTTTATCATTTGATGTGGTATGTGTTTATTGATGGTTGTTAATTATTGGTTATTATGTGCATGTTAAGTGTGAAAACTATTTAATTTATGTGTTTGCAAATTGATCCTTTTTCCCAAGCACACATAATTAGCACTTACAAATAATTTAAAAGATACAAGTCTTCTTCATTTTCGGATCAAGTTGGTATCAGAGCATAGGTTTTTGAAGGCTTGATTGTTTGCAAGTGTGTTTTTTTATGATGCTTACAAGGTTCAATCTCACAAGAGGAGAAGATCAACTTGTAGATCCAAGTTCACAACTGTCAAGAAGGAGAACTATCAAATCACCTCAAGCTTCAAGGAGATATTCACCAAGTATGGCCCATGAGGAGAGTCATGGAACTATTCCTTCAGAGGAGGAAACTTTCATAAAATATTTCTATGATATGACTGAGATGGTGAAAGTTTTGTTTGAAGAAATAAATGCAATATTGCAAGGTGAAAGCTCCAACCCTCCAAAGGGAAATGGAGACAGTGGTGATAAAACTCCAAAGGGAAAAGGAGGGAATGGTGATTCTCCACCTCCTTCACCTCCATCTTCCACCTCTTTCACCATTTCACAACCACCTCCAAATTCTCCAAAAGAACATGGTAAAACTCCTTTACAAATCCATTTCCTTAAGATTGATATTAAGTTTGAATTGCCTATGTACAATGGAGAGGTGAATGTTGAGAAATTGGATAATTGGATTCATTAGATTGAAGTGTATTGTAGGATATAAAGGATCACAGATGATGAAACTAAGTTTCAACTTGATTCTTTAAGATTGGACAGTGCAACACTCATTTGGTGGGAAGCCAAAACTCAAGAGGACATGAAGAAACATGGTAAAGTTTTATCCCCTTGGAATGATTTTATTGTTGCACTTAAAAGGAAATTTTATCCATTAGCATACATGCAGAAAGTTATTATGGATTGGCAAAAATTTAGGCAAGATAAAGGGAAAGATGTGCAAATCTTCCCTCGAGAATTTAGGAGAAGAGCTTTGGTTTTGGGTATAGATTTATCTTCTCAAGAAACTTTACTCAAATACATTGGAGGTTTGCATAGCTACTTGAGGCATACAATACTTATGTTTAACCCTTAAAATCTAGATGAAGTTTGTGTACATGCAACTCATTTAGAAGCAAGAGGAAGGAATGAACCTCAAGAGGGCAGCAAAAAGTATTTTTATAATGGAGACAAGGGAAAGAGGAAGTTTGAAGGAAATGGAAAGAAAAATGCTTCAGTCAAGAAAGAGAGAGAGAAACTATCATGTAAACATTGTTCAAAGGATGGCCATGATGAAGACCATTGTTGGAAACTTCATCTTGAAAAGAGACCCAAAAATTTCAACAACAAAGAGAAACCAAACAATGTTGCAATTGTACAACAAGATTTAGGATCTTATTCGGAATATGAAACAAAAATCACAGCCATGGGTTTTCAAGGTAAGGATTCTATTGCAAATACTAGTTCTTTAAGTAGTAATGGCCTTAATGTAACTCAACATGGAAAAGAAAGAATAGAGATTTTTCACATAAGGGTAATTTCAAAACATACCAAGATAGATACTCTATTTGATACGGGATCACAATCAAACCTCATTTATGAAGACACTGTCAATAAACTAGATTTGGAAACTACTCCTCATCCTAAACCATACCCTTTAGGTTGGATATGTGACAATGCCAAATTGCATGTGACAAGAAGATGTAAACTTATATTTTCCATCACTGCAAACTATATAGATGAGGTAGAGCTTAATGTTGTTCCATTGGATATTTGTGATATTGTGTTGGGAAGCCCATATTTATATGATAGGAGAGCCATCTTTCATTGACATGAGAACAAATATCATTTGTTCAAAAATGGAGTTGAGTACATTGTTAGAGCACATACAAAGAAGATGAATTTGCCACTTACAAATGTTGGACAAATGAAGAGACTAGTCAATGCTAGTAAGAACCTTGTACTTTTGATGATTAAACCCAAAGACAAGGATGAAAAAGAAGTTTTCCAAGGTTTTGCTGAAAAGTTAAAATATGATTTATATGAGGTTGTTAACAAAAATGATGAGATGTTTCAGGAACCAAAAGGATTTCCTCCAAAAAGAGGTATCCAACATGAGATTCTTTTGCAGCAAGATGGCTATCTTCCAAACATTGACATGTACATGATGTCAGTCATGGAGAATGTTGAAATCATAAAACAAGTCCAAAAGTTGCTTGAGAAAGGGGTCATCAAACCAAGCACATCGCCATGCAAGTCACAAATTGGTTTGGTACCAGATAAAAATGGTATATGGCGTATGTGGGTAGATTTCAGATCCTTGAACAAGACAACAAATATGATTGTTGAAGGAGACACATGGAACAAAGATTTGAAAGAAAAGCAAGCTCCATTGCATGCCTTGACAAGCTATGTGTTCTACTTGGTGATAAGGTATAAAAAATACATTTATGACAAAGTTGCGGATATGCTTACTAGGCCTATTGTTAGTGGTTCATTTATTTTTAAGCATAATCCTATCATGCATGACAACTATGATGAACAATATGCTTTAGATGTTGATTTCAAAGATCTTTATGCAACTTTGTGTCATACTAACCAAGTTGAGGAATTGGATTCCTATGTGCATGGTAAAATTTTGTATCTTAGCAAGCTATGTTTTTCACAAGGTGAAAGAGTCAACACGATAAGGGAAGCACATTCTTCTCTTATTGCTGGCCATTTCGGTGTAGGCAATACGGTGGCTAGTTTGCAAATCAAGCATCCTAAGTTTTTGGATGAGTATCTACACTACTTTCAGCATGCTTATAACCATGATAAGCATTCATTGACTCAAACACCTCCATTTGAAGCATGTTTTGGCTATTTGCCAAAATATTCTTTAGATTTTATCTTGGGAAAAGATGTTGCTATTGATGGTCATTATGACATTGATAGAGCAAAGAATCTCATTGAACAAAGTCAGTTGGTGCATCAAATGGTACAAGAACAATTGGAAAACAGCCAAGCCAAGTACAAGAAAAGACATGACAAGTTTCATGTTGGCCTTAAAGGCACAAATCCAAACAAGGCTAGATGGATTGAGGTTGGAAAGGTGAGGGAACTGTACCCTCATCTTCAGATTGAATAAAATTAGTCTTTTGGAGGTCCAAAAGCTTCCCAATGGGGAGGAGTGATCCAGGGGATCAATTTTTGCTCAAAAATCAAAGTGCTCGGAATTGATTCAAAACAGACAAGTGTGTAGGCCTCGTCCTCATGATCGAAACACAACTTTAATGGGTTCAAACAGACATCATATGAGTGAGATATCATGTTCTGTCCATTTTTCCAAACATGCAAAATTTTGTTGATTGTACAATCCGTACAATTTGTATAGTGTTGACATGGCAGCTGATCGTATAGTCTGTACAATCGTACAATGACGTGGCAGTGTTGAGTTGTCAAGTGGTCGATGTGGCAATGCTGAGTTGGCAGGCTAGGTGGTAGATACGTGGCCGAATGGTTTCTTGACACATGGCGTCTGGGTGGCAAGTAATATGGTGCCATGTGGCCCAGTCGTGGGCTGCCATGTGGCACCCCTCCAGTTTATAAAATTGTGGTAGTTTGTGAGGGTCAAACMTCTGACCTCATGGGAAGTGGCATAGCTCTAACGTAGGTCRGGCTACCATCCCKCTTATGGGTTCTTTCTTAACCATATACATCCTTATATTTATTTGAATTAGAGTTATGGTATGGGCGAAGAAGAAAAGGGTCAGAGCTTAGCCCCAACCCCCGGTCCATATTGCAATGCATACGACCACACTTCATAACCTTTGGAGYGGGGTTGATCCTTGATGTCTATCCCAGAAGGCAAAAAGTATTTTCCATATGGCCACTCCATATGACCCTAGAGCACGGGAGTTACAACTGTATGCAGGTTAGGCGCTAGGCCGTGGCCACATGCCCCCCATGCGACCAACACCTCCGCCCAAGGGGGCGCTAAATGGGCTAATGGTTTGACATTATGCCACGATTTGCGGGATCCACATGGTGCTGGGTTTTTGGCCCAGTAATGTTGCGGGAGCCAGGTTAGTCACACACATGTGCGAATTGGAGAACCAGAGACAACAAGCTCTAAGGGGAAACTTTTTAAGAGGATATCTTCTTCATTTTTTGGCCAAACCAGGTGAAGACAGAGCCTAGCCAGGGGTTTTTGTATGTTCTGGAGCCATTAGAGTCATCTATTTGGCATTTTGAGCAATGTAAAGCACTTTTTTTTACCACTTTGAGCGAATAATAAAAGAGATCCATTGGAAGTTGGACCAGGAGATGTAGCCCAGGAGAGGGGTGAACTCCTTTATCATTTGTTGTGTTATGTGTTTACTGATGGTCGTTAATTGTTGGTTATTATGTGCATACTAAGCGTGAAAACTCTTTAATTTATGTGTTTTCAAATTGATCCTTTTTCCCAAGCACACATA
>JASDQU010752720.1:0-11092 GCA_032191745.1 Picea mariana | reverse complement strand
ATGGATTGAAATGATTCCATAGCATCGACAAAACTCCGCAATCTCCCTCAAACACACCTTGGATCAGATCTCAGATTCTTCAACTTAGTCTCGCTTTTTGAAGTTCATAGGAACTTCATCTCTTTTTAGTCATCGATCCCATATTGTCCAAATTCCCATTTCTGGCTTCCAACCTCGTTGTCTTCAGACCCTTTAGTCCATAAGAAAGAACTTTTTGATCAAGTGATTAACATGTTAGGCGTCTTCGGACTCCAATGATGTGTACCACTCTAACCAATTCGGCTCTGAGAAGCCTCAAACTTTGATGAGCTGCAAATACTACGACAAGTTCGGATTCTTCTCTGACAATTCGATTCCAATCAAACAAGGAACTCTCCAACAGTGTTAGGCCCCAATCAAAACACTGCCATGTGTATTTTCCAGAACGATTGATCTAGTTTGCTCCAAATAGATTCTCATTGTTCTTTGTCTCCCTACATATCTCATGCTCCAATCTACTCTTGCATGATAACACTTTCACAATGGATCCCCATCGATTCATCCTATGATCGACAATGGATCTACTATTATGACGCTTTCTCTCATCTTCAGACCTGTAATTATTTACTCTCAGACCTCGATCTCACTTGTCACACATGCATACATTCATGCATTCAATATGATTAACACATAAACCAGACCGAACTCAAGAGTATATAAAGTCACATGGAATTCTATTACATCGAGCTCGATTACACACAAATAAGGCCTCTATGGGCCCAACTGCTCCTCGACCTGATTTTACATTGTGGCCTTCTCCTCTCAAATGCTTGTAGGCTTACATTTAAAGAAGAAATTACAAGCATCAGATCATCTCAAATCTGATGTATCGTCGATATATCCTTAAGGTTTCTCAAAACAAACAATATCATAACAATACACAACAAACCCTATCGTTTTACACAAATATCAAGGAAATCACATCCGCTTGTCCATGTCCTCATCTTCTAGAAGGTTTGAGATTTTGAATTTGACTTAGGGGGGGTCTATGCTCCTACATCAGACTCTCAGGGTAGAAAATATTCATGATCTTCTAATCATGTTCTTCATTGTTGTTTCCATCTTCAACCCCTGGTCTTCCTTTTCTGCATCACTCCATCATAGCATTCAACTTCTCTGCAATGCTCAATAGTGAGCTGCAACTAATTCTTTCCTCTGTAGAAAGCCTCTATGCCTACTACCCAATACTTCATCAAGCTTCCTCCTAAGCTTGACCTTTTGGTATCACAAGTTCTGATTCAGGGGATCAAAATATGCTCAAAAATCAAAGTGCTTGAAATTGCTTGAAAAGGGACTCGTGCATAGGCCTCATTCTCACGATCCCAGTGCAACTTGAACGAGTTCAAACGGACATTGTATGCGAGAGATATCACATTTTGTCCACTTTTCCACACATGCAAAATTTCACTGACTATACAGTGTGTACATGCCACGTGGTAGCTGACCATGCAGTCTGTACGGACCGTACAACTGACATGAAATGGTGACATGGATTGTTTACTGGGTAGAGGTGCTGACATGGCAAGGTGTGTTGGCCTATACATTAACCAACCAATGGTTGACATGTGGTGGTTATGTGGGGAATAGTATGGTGCCACATCGCCCAGTCATGGGTTGCCACGTGGCACCCCCTCCATTGTTAAAAGTTTGTGGAGTCCACAGAGGTCGAACCCGCGACCTCCAGGAAAGTGGTAGAGTGTTGGTGCAGGCCAGGCTACCAGCTTTCCTATCATTTGTTTCTTAACCTATATGTTGTAAACTAATATTTAAGTTTGAACCAAGTTTCATACGGGTGCAAAAAGGGTCTCGACCCAACACTCTGTTGCACCATGTAACTATAAGCTTTGGAACCAGGGGGCATGGGGAAACTAACGGTGCCATCCCATGGCCCAAACCACGTGACCATGCCATATGACCACTAGAGCATGAAGGTTCCAACGACTAGGCCAGGTGGGTGCTACTTTTTAGATTGGCGCCCGACCACATGGGCCATGCAACTGACACCTCCATCGAGAAAGGTGCCTAAGTCTGCTAACCGTTCGACAATTTGCCAAATTTTGCAGAACGGGTGCAGTGATGGGTTTTTGGCATGGGAAACGCCCGTGAGCTAGGTTAGTCACACACAGGTGCGTTTTGGCGAGCAGAGACAACAAAGAATTGGGAGAAAACTTCCAGAGTTGTATTTTTCTCAGTTTTTGGCCAAACCAGGTGCATGAAGAGCTCCGCTATGGGTTTTTGGACATTCTGGAGCCATTTAAGCCATCTATTTTCCATTCTGAGCATTGTAAAACATTGATTTTAACACTTTAAGAATTAATGAAAATGATCCATTGGAAGCTGGACTAAGAGATGTATCCCAAGAGAGGGGTGAACTCCTTTATCATTTTGTTGTGTTAATGTGTTTACTTTGATGGTTGTTACATCTATTTATGCTACTCATGATTAACTAAAAACTCATTAAGTTTTATGTGTTTGTAACTTGATCCTATTACCCAAGCACATACAAATTACACTTGCAATTTTAAAGAGACTCAAGCCTTTTCATTTTCAGATCAAGTTGGTATCAGAGCATAGGTTTTTGAAGGTTTGATTGTTTGCAAGTGTTTTTTTTTCTGATGTTTACAAGGTTGAAGCTCACAAGAGGAGAAGGTCAACTTGTAGAGCCAAGTTCTCAACTTTCAAGAAGGAGAACTACACAATCACCTCAAGCTTCAAGGAGATATTCACCAAGTATGGCTCATGAGGAGAGTCATGAAACTCTTACTTCAGAAGATGAAACTTTTAGAAAATCTTTCTATGATATGACAAACATGGTGAAAGTTTTATTTGAAAAAAGAAATGCAAGGTTGCAAGGTGAAAGCTCAAATCCTCCAAAGGMAATGAAGATAGTGGTGATAAAACTCCAAAAGGAAATGGAGGGAATGGTGATACTCCACCTCCTTCACCTCCATATTCCACTTCTTCTACCATTTCACAACCACCTCCAAATTCTCCAAAAGAACATGGTAAAATTCCTCCACAAACTCCTTTGCTTAAGCTTGATATTAAGTTTGAATTGCCTGTGTACAATGGAGAGTTAAATGCTGAGAAATTGGATAACTGGATTCATGAGATTGAAGTGTATTGTAGGATATAAAGAATCAAATATGATGAAAGTAAGAGTCGGCTTGCTTCTCTTAGATTGGAAAGTGCAACACTCATTTGGTGGGAAGCCAAAACTCAAGAGGACATGAAGAAACATGGTAAAGTATTATCCTCTTGGAATGATTTTATTGTTGCACAAAAGACAATTTTATCCATTAGCAATCATGCAAAAAGCTATTATGGATTGGAAAATTTTTAGACAAGATAAAGGGAAAAGAGGAGCTTTGATTTTAGATATATATTTATGTTCTCAAGAAACTTTACTCAAATACATTGGAGGATTGCATAGCTACTTGAGGCACACAATACTTATGCTTAACCCTACAAGTCTAGATGAATTATGTGTACAGACAACTCATTTGGAAGCAAGAGGGAGGAATGAACCTCAAGAGGGCAGCAAGAAGCCATTTGTTAAGGGAGACAAGGGAAAGAGGAAATTCAAAGGAAATAGAAAAAATAATGCTTCAGTCAAGAAATAGGGAGAGAAACTCTCATGTAAACATTGTTCAAAAGATGGCCATGATGAAGACCATTGTTGGAAACTTCATCCTGAAATGAGACCCAAAAAGTTCAGGCATAAGGGGAAACCAAAGACTACTGCAACTACACAACATGATTTAGGTTCTGATTCAGGATATGAAACAAAAATTACAGCCATGGGTTTTCAAGGTAAGGATTCTATTGCAAGTACTAGTTCTTCAAGTAGTAGTAGCCTCAATGAAACTCAACATGAAAAAGAAAGAATAGAGTTTTTCCACATAAGGGCTATTTCAAAGCATACCAAGATAGATACTCTTTTTTATATTGGATCTCAAGCAAACCTCATATCTAAAGACAGTGTCAAGAAATTAAAATTGGAAACTACTCCACATCCCAAACCATACCCTCTAGGATGGATATGTGACAATGCCAAATTGCATGTGACAAGAAGGTGTAAACTTAGATTTTCCATCACTACAAACTTTATAGATGAGGTAGAGCTTGATGTTATTCCATTGGATATTTGTGGTATTGTGTTGGGAAGCCCATATTTATATGATATGAGAGCCATCTTTCATCGTCAYGAGAATAAATATCATTTGTTTAAAAATGGAGTTGAGTACAATGTTAGAGCACATACAAATAAGTTGAATTTGTCACTTGTAAATGTTTGACAAATGAAGAGATTAGACAATGCTAGTAAGAACTTTGTCCTCTTGATGATCAAACCCAAATACAATGTTGAAAAAKAAGAYTTCCAAGGTTGTGATGCAAGGTTTAAATCTGATTTATATGAGGTTGTTAACCAATTTGATGAGATGTTTCAAGAACCAAAAGGATAACCTCCAAAAAGGGGTATCCAACATGAGATACAATTGCAGCAAGATTGTCCTCTTCCAAACAATGGTATGTACAAGATGCTAGTCATGGAGAATGTTGAAATTAAAAAACAAATCCAAGAGTTGCTTGACAAAGGGGTCATCATGCCAAGCACATCGTCATGTGGGTCACCAATTGTTTTAGTGCCAAAGAAAGATGGTACATGGTGCATGTGTGTATACTTCAGAGCCTTGAACAAGATTACGGTAAGGAATCATTATCCTCTTCCTAGAATTGATGATTTTCTTGATCAATTGAAAGATGATAAGTATTTTACTAAGTTGGATTTGAGAAATGGATATCATTAGATTAGGATTGTTGAAGGAGAAACATGGAAGACATCTTTCAAAACAAAGCAAGGTTTGTTTGATGGATGGTAATGCCATTTGGGCTTTGTAATGCTCCTGTTACATTCATGAGAGTGATGAATAATGTTTTAATGCCTTTTCTTGATGATTGTGTGATTGTCTACTTGGATGACATTTTGATATTTAGAAAATCTCGTGAAGAGCATGTTATACATGTCAAGCAAGTTTTGGATGTCCTGAAGAAATAAAATTTGTTTTTAAAGATGTCTAAATGTGAGTTTGAAAAGACCTAACTTGTTTACTTGGGACATATTGTTGGAGGAGGAGAACTGAAAATTGATCCTTCTAAGGTCAAAGTCATTTTGGATTGGCCCAAGCCCAACAATGTGATAGAGGTTTTTTGGGAGCAGCCCAATATTAGAGAAAATTTATTGCTAACTTCTCTTCAATTGCAGCTCCATTACATGCAGTGACAAGCATCAAGCAAGTTTTTCAATGGGGAGGCAAGCAACAAAAATCTTTTGATGCATTGAAGGAGAAGATTAGCACAACTCCAATTATTGCGCTTCCTAATTTGAGACAACCATTTGAGATCCAAACAAATGCAAGTAATTATGCAATGGGAGCAGTCTTGTTGCAACATGGTAAGCCCATTTGTTTCATTCTAAAACTTTTAATGGTGTTGTGATTAACTATCCTACTTATGATAAGGAGTTGTATGCATTGGTGCAAAGTGTGAAAAAATGGAAACATTATTTGTTGGGAAAAGAAATGATCATTCACAAAGATCATCAACCATTGCAATACTTACAACCACAAACAAATCTACAACAAGCAAGGCACTTAAGATGGATGGGTTTTCTACAACGATTCCACTTGGTTATAAGGTATAAGAAAGGCATTTATAACAAAGTTGTTGATATGCTTTCTAGGCCTATTGTTAGTGCTTCAACTATTCTTAAGTATAATTCTACCATGCATGAGAGCTATGTTGAACAATATGCTTTAGATGATGATTTTAAAGAAGTTTATGAAACTTTGTGTCATTCTAACCAAGTTGAGGAATTGGATTACCATATGCAGGATAATCTTTTCTATCATCTTGGCAAGCTATGTATTCCACAGGGTGAAAGATTCAACATCCTAAGGGAGGCACATTCTTCTCTTATTGTTGGCTACTTTGGTGTAGGAAAGACGGTGGCTAATTTGCAAAGGTATTGATATTGGCCTAAAATGAATGAAAGTGTTTCAAGATATGTAAGAGGATGTTCTTTATGCGATACAAGTAAGCCTAGCAATAAAAATTTGGGTTTGTATACTCCACTTTCGATTCCTTCTCGTCCTCGGGAAATCATTTCCATGGACTTTGTAGGAGGTTATTGTAGCAAACATCCTAAGCTTTGGGATGAACACCTACACTACATTCAACATACTTACAACCGGGCTAAGCACTCTTCAACTCAAACATCTCCATTTGAGGCATGTTTGGGTTACTTGCCAAAATCTCCTTTAGATTTTATCTTTGGGAAGAATATTGTTATTGATGGTCATTATGGCATTGATAGAGCAAAGAAATTCATTGAACAAATTCAGTTGGTGCATAAAATGGTACAAGAATAGTTCGAAAAGAGCCAAGCCAAATGCAATACAAGACATGAAAAGCATCGTGTTGACCACGGTTTCCAAGTTGGAGATGAAGTTTGGATTTACATTAGCAAAGAGAGGTTTAAAGGAGAAGGTAAAAAACTAAAACCAATTAGATATGGACCTTTCAAGATTGTTGAAAAGATTGGTAACAATGCCTTCCGTTTAGAATTGCCTCCTTATATGAAAATGTATGCAATTGTTAATGTTGAGAATTTGAGATTGTATGAGCCTCCTTTGATTGATGATCAAGGAGAGCATGTTCATATTCCTTCCATAGATGATTTCTCGCCATAATATCTTTTAGAATTGCATGAGGATACAATCCTTGACAGGAGGATGTGAACTTCAAAACGAAGGAATGTGGAATACCTTTGTATTGGTATTAAAGGCACAAATCCAAGCAAAGCCAAATGGATTGAGGTTGGAAAGGTGAGGGAACTGTACCCTCATATTCATATTGACTGAAAGTTGTCTTTTGGAGGTCCAAAATCTTTCCAATGGGAAGGAGTGATCTAAGGGATCAAAATATGCTCAAAAATCAAAGTGCTCAGAATTGCTTGAAAAAGGACTCGTGCATAGGCCTCGTCCTCACGATCCCAACATAACTTGAACGGGTTCAAACGAACGTCATATGCGAGAGATATCACGTTCTATCCACTTTGCCAAAAAGGAAAAATTTTTGTTGACTGTATAGTCCGTACATGCCACATGGGTCGACCATACAATCCATATAGACCGTACCACTAACGTGGATTGTTGACTAGGAAGAGGTGTTGAAGTGGCAAGGTTTGTTGGCTTGTACGTGGACCAACAAGTGGTTGATGTGTGGTGGTTATGTGGCGAATAGTATGGTGCCACGTGGCACCCCATCTGTTATCACACTAAATTGCCTTGGTTCTTTTTAGTTTGTTTTCAATCCTTTTTAAGCCTTAGTTTTTAATTTTTTCTTTTAAGGTATCACCCCTTTAAAATTTATGATTGGTAGGACCCCTCGGATGATTAAATTTTTTGAGTCTTAGCTYTATTTTGATCCTCAAATTGATTTTTGATCCCTAAACCRTTCYTAKCTCATGTTTTACTTTGGTCCCCTTCATGATTTGACCCTAGGTCAATACCTCCCATGATCAGGCTGATGTGACACACCTCCCTCCTCACTCGTGACCTCACAAGCATGCCTCATTGTCCTCGCTTACCTATCTAATCATATTTTTGAATTGGAAGCGYTGCCTACTCATCAGGCAGTTCCATAGCCCCTGTCACATTTATCATACCGCCACTCCAAGTCATGATTGCCATGATTGATACCATATCCCTTGTTTTCAGTGCCAGAAGTCGGTTAAAGTGMTTTCAAAAGATATTGCATTTATGTTCCTTGATAATGGTTTCTAATTTTGAAAACTCAACAGTGTTGCGCTGCGTGAATTCACCAGTTCTGATCAGGCAACCACATGTCAACCAATTCTTACTACTGTGCAAGATTCCAGGGCCGAAGTTTCCTCATTTTTATCCTAAGATTGCATTGAAGAGCTCAACAGGTGTCTACTATACAGGTATCCACTATTACCTCCTCTGCGTATTAATCCTCACAGGAAATTTGTGCTCGGGTTTTTGTTTTGCTAAGTTTTCATAGCGGTAAAAGATTCATCTTTGTATGATAGCCTCATCTCCTCTCTTTTTCAGACCTATAAACCTCATGGCCCATATATGAGTCAGATTTATATTGTCTGCCTTAGCCCTTGAATTTGCAAGCTTTAGACTAGTCTATCCTTTGCGTATGCCTTGCGCTACCTAGAGGCATTGCTTAACCTCTCGCTGCTTCCCCTGCCTCCTTTCATCTAGAAATTAAACGTTTTACTCAGTTGCATAGGGTCAGCCTTGCTTATTTGAAACCCCATTCAAAGTCTCCTGAGCATTACCAAACCTTTTAAGAGCCCTCATTCTGAGTCATGGAGACCCCTAAATCGAAGAAGGCACATAAAGGAGGCAAGATAGTTAGGACAAAACCAATGGACATGATTCTTTTTAATACAAAATCCATGGCAAGAGAGGCCTTTCAAAGAGTAGGGTGCCTTTTCTTCTGTCAGAACATGTAGAGAGGCCATCCATAGGTAGCAAGACAGTTTGCATTGCAGTTTGATGGTAAGAAAACTAAGGTTGGGGATTTGGAGTTTGAAGTGACTGAAGCCTCCATCTTAGCTGCAACAGGGATCCCCATTACAGGTGAAAAGTGGTTCAAAGCCATGGCTTTGAGTTCAGCTTATGCAAAAGATCTCTTCAAACCTAAATATCAAGCCAATGACCTATCCAAAAGTATGCCAAGGAGCTAATTGATTGAACAATTTGACAGACTATTGAAGATCATTAAAAGATATTTTACTTGTGAAGGGAGATTCAACACATTATACCAGTACCATATAAGATTGTTGCTAGGTTTTACTGGTAAGGTTGAGATGAATATTCCTTATTACTTGTTGAGGAGTATAGGTAAGATGTCAGACATGATAAAGGCCAAATCTAAAGATGTGGATTCTATCCTTTTCCACTCTGGATTAATCGGAATGCTAATATCTGAGGAATGGGCAAGAAAGATATTTCATGGGAGCATTTTGTGGTTAACTCTCATTTTAAGTTGGATCTAGCACCCACCCCTCAATCATAGGAGGCAAGTTTTTTGTCACCTACCAGTGCTACCAAAGCAAGGACCAGTAGGAAGAGAAAGGGAAGAGCCCCTGTTCAAGTGTCAGAGGTCAACAAGCAGGTCATTGAAGCTGAGGAGGAAGTCTGTCCTTCTACACACAAAGATTTTTTACCACTTCCTCCACCAAGGTTAGAAGAGGTGCCTCCTTCTACCAAAGCTACATCTAAGTGAGGGAAGAAGATTATCTTTTCCCCTTCTCCTCCAGCAGTCGAAATCAAAGGTAAAAGAAAGGTCATCAATTCCTAAGGAGGATTATAGAGAGCAATCCTTACCAGAGATCCCTATTCAAAAGAAGAAGGGGAAGACTATTGAAAATCCTGTAGAGGAGAAATTAGAAACCCTTGTACAAAAGAAGAAGGGTAAAGGTGCTAAAGGACCTTTAGAGAAGAGATATGAGACCTCTGAGAAAGGAATTGAGAATCATGTTGAAAGAAAACAAGAATCCCTTGTATAGAAAGGTAAAGGTACTAAAATACCTTTGGAGAGAAAAGAGGAAACCCTTGTGAAACACTTCGAGGAGCCTGTGGTAAGAAATGAAGAAACCACTATGCAGAGAAAGAAGGGTAAAATTAAGGCCACTGAGAAACCTCATGAGGTGGAAAAAACACTTCCCATGCAGGAGGAAGAGGAGTCTGAGGAAAAGCCTATTAAGACTGAGCATGCCATTGTCCCTCCTGACAGTCAGACCTACAAAAGGCTTTTCAAGCAGCTTAAAGATGCAAGGAAAGAAATAGCTCATCTTAAAGCAGAAGATAAGGTCCACTTGGCTCAGATTGAAGAGCTCATGGCTGGCTACAATCATACCCTTGACTTGGCAAGGTTTGCAGTGAGAAAGGCTCTGCCCCTTCATAAAAAGTTGAAGAATCTTTACAGACAGAATAGAGGCTTTCAGTCTCAGAACAGGAAGTCAAAGGCAGAGATGAAACACTTTCAAGATGAGGTAGCCCAAAGGAATTTATAGGTGTTGGTTGAGGCTGCCATTGAGGATGATAAACCATCAACTAAGGAGAGCACAACTACACAAAAGAAGCCTGTCAATGCTAGGAAAAAGAAGTCTGATGTGCCAATTGAAGATCCTCTTTCTACCAGAAAGAGTGTGAGGCTAAGTGTTAAAATGACAAAATAGCTGGCAATAGTAAGCCCCATTTTTTAGAATTGTTCCTCTTTGGGAGGGTTAACTGATATGCACATACTAGTTGTGCCATCTATACAGGCTTCTAGGCGTTTAGCTATATGGATTTTGAGTTTTTTCTAAGTGATAGCTTCACCCAGTGGTAAAAGGCAATACCTATGTTACGGTCAAGGCACCTAAGTAAAATAGTTTTGTCATCATGAAAGGACACACACTGCTCTATACATATTCAAGATTGCAAGGTGTTCTGTTTTGGCAATGCTACCCAAACCTGTATGCAGATGCAGTGTAAGTGACGCTACGTAAAGGCACTACATAATATTCCACAGAGAACAGAATCGGCATACGGGTGCGACACAGTGGTGTTACCCATAGGCGCTACATAATATTTGGCAGGGAGCAGGTTTACACACAAGCACAACACAGGGGCGCTACCTACGGGCGCTACCTAATATTTCAACAGAGAACCAATGTTGGTGCATATATGCAGCACCGTGGTGTTACCTACAGGCACTACCTTCTCTCCTTGTTCCATTTTACGGTGCACTACCCATAGTTGCTACCCAAGGAAGTTGCCAGCAAACACCATGAATCTAGGAGGACTAGGCTAACAGCTTTTGGATAAGTTGATGATGGAGAAAGTTACAGAAGTAGCAGTTGGCATTTTGAGGACAACTACAGGCTCCAAAAGGACACATGGAAAAACAGGAGCTGAGCAACAAAAGAGGATCAAAGCAGTTAGAAGCATGATTGGATTAGTCACCA